>JAJJMA010022747.1:0-14818 GCA_023529015.1 Papaver nudicaule
CTTGGCCAATGACTAGTCTTGTGGCGCCATGAATATGGCGCCATGGCTTCTGGCCAATGACTAATTTTGTGGCGCCATGAATACGGCGCCATGGCTATGGCATCTGGCCAAGCTTAACTTCGTGGCATCCTGTGCCTTAGTCGTGGCGTGCGTGCTTACGCTACAACCCGTATTAAAGTCATGGCATGCTTATCCATGGTATGCTAGACCACCCTGAATTTGGGATTGAGTCCGCTTAGGCCTTTTTAGGCTGGTGTATGCTTCTCAGAGAGCTCCGGACCGGCCTGGAACTTCAATATTTCTGAGGTTTGCACCAAGACTCGTATATTGAGTCGTATTTTAAGAGGAAATCCGTGAGGATACGTCTCTGTTGATCTTTCACCGCGTACCATCAAGCGAGGTCTGGCTCTGAGCTGATCGATGGGTTTAATATGTTGGTGAGACCATTGATACTGCTCTATGACATTACTCTCTCCACCGGAGTTATAAGAGAGAGCTCATAGAGGGTTTAGCTTCATGGAATGGATTGCACCCCGAGCTATAAAGATGAGCCTGAATAGGCAACTGTCTTTAGTAAAACATGGTGTCGAGAGTGTTTTGACAATTTTGCCCTTCTCTCGTTTTTCACCATCTACACACGTAGAACGAGTTGGGAGCCTAGCCATTTTATTATTATTATAAAGCAGCATTTTATTGTTATTATTATTTAGTAAAATTTAGTACTTAAAAAGATTAAATTATTATTCAAGCGCTTCAGAAAATCCACGGTTTCTTCTCAGAACTCTCTTAAGGTAGTGAAAGTCAAAGTGCCAAAATTATAACCATTTGATCTGCAAATCTCATGGTATTTGGTGCGCTTCTTCTCAATAGGAAGAACTTTGTGTATTGGAAGTCTCAGATGGAAGACTACCTGTATGATCATCCACTCGGTGGAGTCGCGAACAAGGGTGCAACAAAAGATGCAGACTGGGCAGTCCTTGATCGCACGTGTGTAGCCGTGGTCCGTAGATGTTTAACGGATAACGTAATGGAGATTACAAGTACAAAGACTCTGATGGATACACTAGCGAAGTTATATCAAAAGTCATCAGCCTCGGGGAAGATTACGTTGTGCAATCAACTATTCAATCTGAAGATGCAGGAAGGCGACTCGATTTCCACATATCTTGGGAAGCTTAGGTCAATAATTTCTCAACTTTCGAAAGTTGGTATTACTTTTGATGATGAAGTTCAAGCTTTACTGTTGTTGTCATCATTACCTAGAAGTTGGTAGACGACAACAACAACTATATGCAATTCGGCATGCAGTGGGAAGTTAAAGCTTGATGATGTGCAACAAAGGTTAATCAGCAAAGAAGAAGGAAGAATAGAACGAAGTTACAGTTCTATTTCTTCAGACTTAACCTTGTATATGCATGTGAGCAGAGGCAAAGATTCAAGGAGGAATAACGACAAGTCTAAAAGAAATTCTAGGGGAAAAGCTAAATCCCGACTAAGAGGTGTCATGAAGTGTTGGATGTGTAACACAAAAGGTCACTTTAGGCGTGACTGTCCTGAAGGTGCTAAAAATAGTAAAAAGGGTAATCAAGGAGAATGTAGTTGCAGCTGCAGAACCAGTGAAGGTCCTTGTTGACAACGACAAGGTGATTATAGAATATTTTTTTACTACTCTCTGAGGACAAGAAAAATGAGTCTTGGGTTTTAGACTCGGGAGCTTCTTTCCATTCGACATGGGATAATAGTGTGATTATATCACACGATGACGGTGTAGCGCATATGATATCATCAGCGTGGGTGTTGCGAATGTTAAAGTCAACGGTTCGACATGGAAATTGAAGGATGTTCGACACGTTTCAAGTCTGAAGAAGAACATGGTGCTTGTGGGCCAAATGTGTGATGATATATAGCTGTGAAGTTGTGTTTACAAAACACAATTGGAGAGTCAAGAAAGGGGCTATGGTAATAGCTCGAGGACCTAGGGTTGATAATCTATACCGGGCTTCAGACGTATCTACTTTAACATTGGCTAGTAGAGGTAACGACACTAACTTAAGGCGTGTTAAGTTCGAGGTGCCCGAGGAGTTTCAAAAGCGGGAGGCTTTGGTTGAAACGGAAACAGATCTGAAGTTGAAGTGTTTAACGTCAGACAATGGTGGTGAATATGAGAAGTCAGAATTCTTACAGAGTTATGCTACTGATGGAATACGTTTGGAAATGACGTTTCCAAGGAAACCACAGGAGAATGAAGTATCAGAGTATATTTATTCGATACTGAATGCACGTGCTAAGTGCATGGGGTTGCAATCTGGTTTGCCCGATACCTTTAGGGCACTTGCAACGAAGGTGGCTGCTTATAGTCCATTGGACATAAAGATACCAGAGGTAGTTTTGACCCGAAATAAAGAGGCTGGCTCAAGGAATGTCGACACAGATGATGTTTGCGGAAGAATTTGGCATAGAAGTACAAGAAGGGACTTCTGATGCAGTGATAGTTTCTTCCACGGTTTCACAAGAAGTACGAAAATCATCAAGACCCCCCAAGTCAAAACCGAGGTATGCTTTGGATCATTTGCTAGTTGCAGATGGTGGTAATTATCTCTACCTTGAAAAGTTAAATATAAAGACGACGCTTCTTCATCATGACCTCGAAAAAGAAACATAACACAGCCTGAAAGAGTCATAGCAAAAGGCAAGGATGAGATGGTCGGACTTGAGAAGAGTTTGTATGAACAATCTCGAAGACAATGGGACATAGTTGGTTCTATCTTGATGGGTGTTGCAGACTTCGCAGGTGATGTAGGTAAAAGGCGAAGTATGACCAATCATGCTATGGGGTCATCTGTAGTAAATTTGGTAACAATATCTACTACGAAAGCGGAGTACGTAGCAATGACGGGGGCGATCAAGGAGTTAGTATGGTTACGAGGATTTCGTTATCATCTTATTCGAGATCTCCTAGAGGTAGGATTGTTGAAGCTCGAGAAGATTCTTGGTTTAAAGAATCTGGTGGACATGTTTACCAAGGGAACTACATCGGACGAACAAAATCCCTGCTAAGCTTTAGTTAGTCTCCCGGAATGAGAATCTGGTAGGGGAGCCGCATCGACAAGAAGAAAGTCGTTTAACACCGACAATCCAAGTTGAGAAGAGAATCAAGGCAAGGAAGTTACTCAATAAGTCTCCAAATTGGGAGATTGTTGTGTATTGAAAACCTATAGAGAGATTAGTAAGGCACGAAGTCAATCCCAACGAGAGAAAAAGTCTAAAGTTGATGAAATTGTGGAGAAACCCGGTTTTGGGCTTTAGACCACAGTTTTATGGGCCTTAGCCCACACTTTACTGCACAGAAGCGTGGCTAAAAACCTGGACGAGTTACTTGGTTGTTAATCTATCTTTAAGTCTGTTTGCTTTACTTTTTCCTCAAGTTTTGAGTTTCCTAGACTTAAGGGAAACCCTAGCACGTGATTCCTATATAAGGATGTGTATAGGGGGTTGGGAAAATTGTGTAAGAGTTAGAGAAACCTTGTTTGCTAGCCTTTGAGAGAAAAGCTAGGGTTTCATGGTTGAGTGCGAAGAGGTGAAGAGAAAGAGACAAGGTACGTCTCGAGATTGCTACGGTGTAACCTAGATTTTGTTGGAACTCCCACAAAGGTGTTCTACATTTGTAATTGGTTCGTTGATAGTGGATTTGAGTTGGTGCGACTCGAAGTGGATGTAAGCAATATCATACACGTTGTATAGATATTGAAGAACCACTATAAATCTTGCGTGTCTTGTGTGCTGATTTACGTTCTCGTTGTTAGTTATCTTTTGTGCTTGGTTTATTTATTATTCACCGTTATATCTCAAGATTCTAGGGTTTCCACAATTATCAGCATCTCTTAAGTAATTGTGCAAGGCAATTCCTTTGGTAAGGAGATTTGACTGACAACTAGGTTTTATTGCTTCGATTTAGAGCATCTAAATTCCTGACGTCAGACTCAAAAATGGTCAGCAATTACGATGCAAAAACACTTTATGCGGGACAGATAAATGACGGTCCAAAATCTGGACAAACTTTATGAGACAAATAAAATGACCTGTGGGGCCCACACCCATTTGAATTGTTTTACAAAACTCACCCCATGCTAATCATACGGTGGTGAGGGGGACCAACTAGTATCCTGATTTTGGACAATCACATTTTATCCTGCGCCTAACCAAGAAAGAATGGGAAAGGGATTTAGAAGAAGAAAAAAGGGGGATATCGTTTGGTCCTTTTTTAAGTGGGACCATGTCTATTTAGTCCTTTGATAAATGTGGCTTTCTTGTTTGGTCCTTTATTATTAAAAGATTATAGTAACAAAACTCTAAATAAATATCTCTTGGAATATAATTCGAAAATTAACAAAATTTATATATTCTGAAAGCTCTCGATGAGATCTACACAATGAGTATCATTGTCAATATGTTTTGAAGTATTTTTTTCACGGTACCGATGATGGTACTTGATTTTTAAAAATGAACTTTGTTTTAACTCTTTATATAGTGAGGGAATTTTATTTTGCCACTTCATGTTAGGAGATGAATTTCATTTATCACTTCATACTTTGAAATGAATTCTATTTTAACACTTCATATTTTGAGATGAATTCTATTATACATAGAAAATACCGTTTATTCCATGTTTAACTTCATATTTTGAAATAAATTTTATTTTTCCACTTCATATTACGAGATGAGTTCCATTTATCACTTCATATTATGAGATGAAATTTCGTTTAACACTTCATATTTGAAATGAATTCGGTTTTGGCACATCATATTTCATGCTAAAAATGAAATTCATCGCATAATATGACGTCCTAAATGGAATTCATATCAAAATATGAAGTACTAACACTAGTGGAAATAGGCCGTTCTACGACCCTACACGGTATGTAGTAAAACACGCAATTACGACGCACACTATCAGTAGCATAAAGGGTAGCATCTCAGCCGTGGTATTTTTCTACGACTGTGTATCAAGGGTAGCAAAGAAACGACGCGCATTAACCGCGGTATATTTACTACCAATAAGGTCAGTCGTATCCATGATTCTGAATATTAAAAAAAATGGAAACAGCTTCAGCTGAATCCCTTCAGTCAGAAGCTGAATCCATCTGTCTCATTCAAATTGAATTCAAATTATATTGAAATGAATCTCAAATTTAAATTCAAATGAAAGTCAAAGGAAAGTCAAATCAAATTCAAATTTACAAATGTAAATGAAACTCAAATTCAAATTTATAAATTCAAATGACATTCAAATACAAGTGAAATAAAACTCAAATTCATCCAATTCAATGACATTCTAAATGAACTGAAACTCATATTCATCTAAAGTGACTCAAATACAAATTTAGGTTCAAATTCAACAAAAATAAGGATTAAAATCCTGAGTTCACACAACCAAAAAAAAAAGAAATCCTGAGTTCACCCCAATTCTGTTACATATTTCTAATAATGACTCCAATCACTCCTGCAGCACCTTGAACAACATTCTGACCTGCACATACAAGAGAGAAATCAATAGTCAATACCACTGCAAGAGAGAACTTTATTAAGGACAATGCAATACTCATTATACAACAGTTTAGTGCATTCAACACAGTGCAATTTCAGGCCACACGACTATGTAACTGACAGTTGCCTTCAAGTACTAACAAAAACAAATTCAACTTGAAGGCAACTGTCAGTTTCTACTTTTTTGAATGATGGATGCACATACTTCTCTTTTGTCTCATTTTTCTTAGTTCAACTCTTGTTACAGTTTCCAGAACTGTGAACAAACAAATAAAAGAAAGTGAATTCAGCAAAGAAACAAAGTTAGATGTACAGCTAAAGCAAGCAAAACTGAAAGTGGGAAAGGAAAATACATACACATAACATAAATTAAACAAAAAAAAATGGCAGTTCCAACTGCAATATCGATATCTAAACCTTAAGTTATGATAACTAAAGATACCGAAACCATGACATCTGTTTTCTATAACTTACTAACATGTTAATTCAAAGATACGCTCAAAGAACGTTTCGATATACTATGAACAATTATGTCGCACCATGTGACTTCTTGTGAGGTTGTCCATTTCTGATAAGAAAAACAGCAATCTAACACTAGATTCCAACTGTTTTGTATGTTTCCACGATATGCAGAGGGTGGACCATATATAATGTGGTTACCAAAGACAAGAGTAAGCAATACCTTGGGCATCTGTAAATGGTTCTGCAAAGCATATTCACACTTCACAGAGCTTGCCAATTTTTCCGATATCATTCAGTTCCCTGCACCCTACCAAATTACACATTAAGAGCAGTGAGCAATTGATCTTTGAAAGCTGATAACATAAATTAACCTTGCTTTTAAGTTTAACCCAACAAATTAGACTACTTGAAATCAACATATCATATCATATCATCATAAGCTTTTTACTCGTCGTAACCAACACAAATATAACCAAGCTTTGAATCCTGAGTTAACAAAAATAAAAGGCTTAATTAAAACATTACAACCTTAAAGACTTGCAAATTTCAGATGGACTTGCAGAGTTCAGCTGCCAATTGATGAGAATGGTATACCTATAGAAAGTGAAATCTGCAAAGAAAACCCAGAAACTAATCAGAGGTGAACCTAAAAACAGATATTAGAACTAATCATTTAAGAAATCTGCAAACGTATATATCAAAACATAAGACATGAATTTCCAATTAAGATTAAGACATGAATTTCCAATTAAGAATTCTACAGGATAAGCAAACAAATAAACTTTACATCTTGTTTAAACAGTGAATCTCATATACAATAATTTCATTCACTCAAAAAGTTCAAAGACGACACTATAAAGCCAGACAACACTATAAAACCATGATTCAATAAACAAAGTTGCAGGGGACATCTTTGTCACTTTGATCATTCATTTTCAGAGAAAACAGGAACTCCCCCAACATATAGCTGACCGCTCGCAACCAAACAAATATAAGGACGAGAGGCCAGGAGTTCAGCTAATATTTACATGCCACAAGGCCTACCAAAGTAGTGCATAACTCAATGCAAACTGAGGCCAGGAATTCAGCTAATATATACATGCCACAAGGCCTACCAAAATATAAAGTAGTGCATAACTCAATGCAAACTGAGGTCTGACTACCAAAACTCATCATAACTCAAGCTCCCAATATTCCATTTAACTTAAAAATATGTGCATATTCTCATGAGTCAAGACTACTATACAGTGTTACACTTGAAAAGAATACATCTCACTGACTACATTACTCAGTTAGCCTGGATTTTGTTTCAAGACCAAAGCTACTCATCCATGAAAGGAAAGAAAGGAATCTCTCCACTGTGAGGCACTACTCGGTACTCATGCAAGAATACACATGATGACAGATGCAACCACTGACTAGCCTGGATCAGTGTTACACCCTGCAGGATACGAATTCCTACACCTAAAAAGACAACTCCCATCCTCTCTTTTCATCTACACCTAACAAGACAACTTCCATCGTCTTTTTTCATCAACACAAGCTCTAAACCATGGCACAATAAGGATAGGCATAACAGTATAACACCAACATCGCATAATCTAAACCATGGCACAATAAGTATAGGCATAACAGTATTAACACCAACATCGCATAAAACAATAATTCATTCCACACATCTAAAACAACATAGATTTGCATAACGCAAACTGACTTGGCATGGTTCAATAAGCACATCAATTTTGAGAACTCTCATGTTCTTCATTCACATAATTTAGCACATAAATCCTACAGCCTTAAAACATGATATAAACTAGCAACCCCACCATGGATAAACTAAAACATGTATTGGCATAATATACAAGCATTCTCTCTGGCAAGTTTAAACTAGGAAGTCATGCTGAAACCCTTAAACTAGGAGGTCAACATAAATTAAAATACCAATATCTCTCATTGTCTAACTATTCAACCCACAAGATAGAATCTAAAATCTAAAAGTGAATCCTTCATTTCAATTGGAAAACCTTAACTTGCTTCATGTAAGCCTTCTCCGTCTGTACAAATCAAAAGCATACAAGCACAATCAAAATCAACATTAAAGACACAGATCTACAACCTTGACCAGAAAACAAACAATTTCAAAACCACAATCAGTAAAGAGAGTAAGAAATCATACCATTCCAGACTAAGAAGCACTAAATATCAGGAGATCTTATCCCAGATGACCTAAAAACAAAACCAAAATCAAATACCATGAAAGATATATCAATCGAAACTGAAAACCAAATGCAATAATTAATAAGGTTAGGGTTTTATACCTGATTCTTCTTCTTAAGCGAGTTTCAAAATCAAAAAATCGACCTTCTAGGGTTTCCAAATCAGAGATAGTAAATATTCCATGAGATTAGGGTTTTTTATACCTAAACAAGAAAATCCTAATCACATGGAATAGAAATCGATCTTCTTCGTTCTGGTAGTTATCGATCTTCTTTGTTCTGGTAGTTATCTCTCAGAAGGGAAGAGAGATGGTTGTGTGGGTGAGTTGTGTGGTGGTGGTGGCTGAAGTTAGAAGACGAGAAGTTTAAGTCGCTGTGTTAGGATTTTGAGTTTGAGATCTGTGGGTTTTCGATTATAAACCTAACCTAGATAGCAGCAGAGAGACGAGAGGGAGAAAAAATCGAGAGATGGAGAAGAAGAATAAACCTAACCTAGATAGCAGCAGAGAGACGAGAGGGAGAAAGAATTTGTGAGCCATTTATTTGGGCTCATGGTGATAGTGATATTTTTCGGATTTTTGGTCAATTTGACTAAATGGTTGGGATCATCGGTAGTAATAGGGAAGTTTAGAGGATAAGGTTTTTTTTCTGGGTATACGACCCCATATATGGATGGCTGACTTTTTGACTCATTTGACTAATTTTTTTGTCAACTTTGACTTCTATGGCAACAACTATAGTATAGGGTGGAATAAGGGTGGTAAAAAGTGCTTATAAATCATCACATAATAGGGGTGGCATAATTTTTACTAATTTTGTCTACTTTATTTCTAGTGTTGCCACCCTTTTTAATGGTCAAAACACTAGCCACCATTAATGGGGGTCATATCATAGGGTCGTAATATGGGGCAAATCCACTAGTGTAAATGTAAATCATCTCTTAAAATGAAGTGTTAAATGCATGTGATGATGTTGTTGTCGTTGGTAGTGTTTGCTTTTATTTAACACTTCATATTTTGAGATGAAGTACATTTATTCACTTCATATTTTGAGCTGAATACAAAATATCATTAAAAAAAAAAACTTTGAAACATAGTGACAATGGTACTCGTTCTATTCAAGAGCTTTCGGAAGATATAAAATTGGTTAGTTTTCCAGTTGTAGTTCATGAGATATTTAATTTTTAAATCTTTGTTATTGCCTTAGGACCAAATAGAAAATCATTAGGACTAAACAGAAATCTTTTAGGAGCATATAGTAATAGGGTTTGGCTCACACGACTAAAAGTAAATATAATATCTAATAATAGGACTATTTGGTAGTTTCTACTAGAAACGTAGAATACCAAAACAATCACGGGTCCAGAATTTTTTTGACATGGGTTTGATATAATGAGGGCTCTCCATTCCAAGTCTAGCTTCGATTACGATGAGTCCTAAGGATGGGAAAGGGCAAATCCCTTGACGTGGCCAGGCAAATCTCGTTTCCCACTATGATACAGATCAAATCACTAACGGTCGAGATACTGAATATCTGTCGAGAGAGTGTCTGTCGACATCGGGATTGTGTCTCTCGACCTTTAGAGAATGTCTCTCGACCGTTAGAAATTTTCTCTACACCGACATTTTCACTATCTCCTATAAATATGCGATCACTCTTCATTTCTACTAATTCCTCACTCTCTTCCTCTACTCTTCTTCTTCTTCTTCTTCTTCTTCTACTCTAACCAAAAATAAAAAACAACCAATGAAAATGAACGAGTTGCCGCCGTTTTGTTCCCATGCCTCTAACGATCTTCTCAACACATCCTCATTGGTCTCAGTAGTGGCTCTTTCTCAATGGATTCCCACAACTATAGCTGCAAATTTGCTTACTTCCATGCCAATCTTACCAAAACGATCGCACAACGCGCCAGCAGTACGTCCTCCACGATTCCCGGTCTCTTGTTCAAACATTTCAAAAACTGACATCCATAAAGTTAGGCCTCTTGCATCTGAACCCCTAATTGCATCATGGACACTCAAACATAAATTCTACATATCTGTACATCTTCATCTGTGGTAAATCGTTTGCGACGAATACGAACACGACTAAAACGAAGATCATTTGGAGTCCGAGGTATTTTCCCTAAATTGTATGGAGAAGAGGAATTGGTGTGAGTTGAAATGATGTTGAATACAAGTATTTATAGAGGTTGAAAAATCTGAACCATTGGATGCATTTAATGCAATATAAAGAGTTACCATCGATCAGATTAGTAATCTCGTAATCGAGAGAAAGATAACGATGTCGAGATTCGTAGACTCTGTCAAGAGAGTCAATGTCGACAAATAGATAGTGACTCTAAATGGTCCGTCAAATCGCTAGATCCGGCGTTTGCCCGATCATTTCTTTGATTTGCCCCATCCATAGTGGGGCAAATAAAGCAAATTTTTGAGTTTGCCTTTACCCATTGGAAGGGGCTATATCCATGTCACAGTCGCGATAATTTGGTACTCAAATAAAGGGTATAATGGGAATATTACGCTTTGATATAAAAATCTCTGCATCATCACCCCTTTCCGTTGTTAAAGAGAGAGAAGAAAAGTCGAGGGGGAGAAGAAGAAATTTGTGAGCCTCTCCTCGTATACTATATGGCGGGTATTATTAGGGTTTCTCATTAAACTCAAATTTTCCCGCCATTTTCAAAATTCGTACTACAAGAAAACCCTAATTTTTTTTTTACTTCTTAGTAATCAAGAAATTTGTCAGATTTTTTCCCTTTTTAAAAAAATAAATTCAAGGATTAATGGGGGCAGAAGGAAAACCTCCTGCATCAACTGCATCTCAGGTAAGAACTAAGCCCGATTCTATGATGCATTTGTTTATTGATCGATGCCCTAGTTTTTGTTTGGGTTTAATTTTCACCGAAATGAGTAGATTTTGGCAGTGGGTTTTGCTGGAATTTGAGGGATTTTCGAAGTATTTGTAGTGGGTTGTAATAATGGTGTAAAAGAATAGATTTTTACTTAATGTGTACATTGCATTCTGTGACAACAATTTTATATAAAATTTGGCTGTATGGAAGTAGAAATTTTACTTGATTATGGAATGAGCTATTCATTAGGGTATCCCCCATTGGCTTCTATCATATCTGGGATGAACTATCCACTAAGCCGGCCTCTTTTATCCAACATCTGGAAACTGATCATGGGAGGAAGTATACTTTTCGGGGTTGGCTTATGATTTAATGAAATGTGAAGGTGTAATGGTTGGTACATGGTGTGCTGAGGGAATTTCAACCTGAAAATTATTTGTTTAATGGTTAGCGGATCATCAAACCATTTTTATTATTGAAAGCTGCAAACTTTGTCTATAGTATAAGCCAAACAAATCCAAATGATATATGCAAATGGTTTACTCGAGGCAATGTGCGCAAATCGAACCATCTGACAATAGGCAAATGGTTTACAGAAATCAGGCTGTGATGTAGTTGTGTTTTCATTGATCCCCTAGTTTTTGTTTGGTTTATACGGTGTGCAGGAAATGAATCTCATTTTGAATTGAATGATTCCTACTTGGTGGTTACTAGTTTTACTTGATATCAGTTGGTTTCGGATGTTTTTATGTTTTAAAGAATCCGTATAGTGGGTCTAAATGGTGTAAAGATTTCATTTTCAGCGTGTTAAAGTCTACCATCTGAATGAGGAAGGAAAATGGGATGATCGAGGTACTGGGCATGCCAGTGTAGGTTACGTAGAGGTATTTTGTTGACCTAATTTTGATTCTGGTGGTGTTTCTAAACTGTCAGTCATATATCTATTACATTATTGATTTTGTCGAATTCAAATGATTTTTTTTGTCTGGTTGTACGATCATAGAGGTCTGAAGACCTTGCTTTGTTTGTGATCGATGAGGACGATAGTCAGACCCTACTTGCACATCGTATTGGCTCAGATGAAAACTATCAAAGGCAAGAAGGTAATCTTGTATTTTTATGTTTGTAAGCTTGATTTATATTATGTATATTTGGTACTGAAGACATTTTACCGGTTGTTTTCTCAATTTAGATACAATCATATCATGGCGTGATCCAGAATATTCTACAGAATTAGCGCTTAGCTTTCAAGAGATTGCAGGATGCTCTTTCATTTGGTGAGTTTCTGCGGGTTTTGTTGTTGTTTTTCAGCTTAGTTTAGTGGTCATTTCACTTGAAAAAGGTTCTCAAGAACTCATCGTCTTATTTTGATTTTGTTGTTTAGGGAACACATTTGTAATGCTGGGAAGAACCTGAATTTCAATACCAATAGTGGTAAGTGAACTCTTCATTTGCGTGTGTTACATATTGGACTATGAAAAGAAGTCCTTGATACATCCTTCTGATTCATGCTGTTTCGACTATTTGGATCTAATTGTAGATCAAGAGAGTCCTCATTCTGTTACAGAAACACTGGACACATCAGGAATGTCACAGGCCACTGGTAATTCTACTTCTCTTGTCAGCCTCATATCTTGTTGCATGTTGATAAATACAAGACATGCTTTGGATCACACACTGTACCTTACTGTATTATATTTAGCAGAGGAGGTTTCTAATGGATTGAGCACTGAGCTGAGGGAGTTGCCAGCTGTTGAGCTATCCACACTTCCTGCAATAATCAAGGTGCCTGCTGATGGACTTAGTGTCTTATTTTTCATTTTCGACTTCAAAGAGTAGATTTCCATATGATGTTGGAGAGTTTAAAACCGAAACTTTGACTGATGTCTAGCACATTACTTGATTTGAAGTCTGGCAGATTATTTGTTTTTCGGGCTTGTTGTCAGTAATCGTTGTTGGCGTTAGAGTTGGAGATCATGTTTTAAAGTTCTTATGACCATAAGCATAATAGTTCATTCATATGCACTGGCTCCAACCAAGAACTTGTATGGGGTGAATAATATTGTACTTGATTTTGGTATTTTCATGGATTACTCTCAGACGCTTACAGTTGTGAAGTGTTGATCGATCTGCGTTAGTCATGCTAAACATATATGCTTTAGTGTTGACAATTTGTTTCAATCGACAGTGGTTACTGTGTTGCAAGACCTCACTTTTGTACTCTATCACCAGTTTTAGCTTTCTGTATCTGGGGGTCAAAGACCTATTGTATAATACTGTTAAGTAAATGTAACATTAGCAGTTGTCCACTCACAGGGGTGGAGTTGATTGAGAAAAGATTTTCCCATGAAGTATCCAAATTTGTTTTAGTTGTGATTCTCTTTCTTTGATCAAAAATCTTGCTTGGACCTGTGAACCTTTAGTAAGTCCAATTCCTTAGGTACATATAGGATTACGGCCAAACCTATGCATGTGGATTGTCCTTTCATTGGACTGGAAAAATTCTTTATTTTAATTTCATCCAAGAGGTGGATTACTTGACGTTTTTTAACATTCTCTGTTATGTATTTAGCGAAGTATATAAAATTTTGTAGTTATTCGCTTGACACTACCAAATTTAACTTGCAGATCGTAACAGAAAGTGGGATAACTGATCAGATGCGTGTTACAGAGCTTATAATACGCAACGTAAGCTTCTAATCAACTTCAAGCAGGTTGAAGAATATTCATAATTATAAATCGTAGATCAGCCATTTGAGAAGTTTTTCTTAGTCGTTTGGTATTTGTATATATTTAATTGTACTTGAAGCCCACATGTATAATCAGTAATATCTTATTTCTAAATATGAGTATACTGTAGCTGTTTGCAACACTGTTTCGGGTGCCAATACTCTCTTTATCTGTTCTAGCGGCACTTTTGTTTCTCTCTAATATCTAAATCTCTCTTATTTTTGCAGCAAAATTTTTTCCCGAAGCTGTTGGATCTGTTTAGAATGTGCGAGGACTTGGAAGACATGGATGCTCTTAACACAATATTCAGACTGGTCAAGGGATTAAGTATTCGTCTCTTTTTCATACCTCCCTTAACTTTTCTCTCTTGATCTTCATTTGTTTTTCTATCTGTTTTGAATACTGATTCCTTCCTGTTTTTCTTTTTGGTCCAGTTTTACTCAACAGTTCTCAGATCTTTGACAAAATGTTTGGTGATAAATTTATCATGGATATTATTGGGACCCTTGAATGTAAGCTCTTTTTGCAGTTCTTTTAAACCTCCATAACATTTATTTCGAACGATTAACCTTCCTTGCTATGTTAATGAAAATCTGAAGGTGTTGTTCAGATGATCAGAAAAGCTCTCATGTGCATCATCATCGTGCTTTCCTGAAAGAGCATGTGGTATTTAAGGAGGTAATACACATTTTCTCATTCTTAGATGTCAGGTGTGGGCAAGTCAATAGCTGGGCCAAGCATCTGGTTAGCTTGCACTAACTTAAAAATGTTGTTCTTTTTCTTATTGCAGGCAATCCCAATCAAAGATCCCTCAGTCTTGTCAAAGATACATCAAACATACAGAATTGGTTATATAAAGGTGTGGATAATTTTAGACTTGCCACTTCTTTGTGATTGGTGTAATAATAGCATATTTTAAAATTTTGCCCACATTTTGTAGGATGTCATTTTGCCAAGAATATTGGATGAGCCTACGACTGTAAATCTCAATTCCGTCATTCAAGGAAAT
>JAJJMA010022788.1:10613-28811 GCA_023529015.1 Papaver nudicaule
TTACCTATCTCTCTTACAATCTTCCAGTGAGATCTTCTTCCTTGACCTTCCATTAACATTAAGAAGCTAACTTATGTATTAACTAAAGCTATCTGTTTTTCCTCCAGCGGTTTCGTAAAGTACGAGATCAATGAAATGTGAAGGTTGTATGTGTATATCAAGGAGAATTTATGGTTTATGGGTATGAAGACCATAAATCAGAAATCGATGACTTAATGGGTTAATGGCGAGATTGAATGAGAAGGAAATAAGGGGTTTTGCAGGGATGGTTTGCTCAATTGAAAAAATTAAAATCATTTAAATTCATGTCCTGGTTCGCTCAATTAATAAAAGATTGAAACAATGTTTGTTTGACTTGATGCGTTTTCAGTTTTATCTTCAACCAGGTAACTCGATTGTTCATTGTGGAATTTTTTTCTTAATAATTTGTAATTTTGTGTTTAGTAAATTCGGGTCGGATTTTAGGTTCGGATGATGTTCGGTTACCCGCCCCATTTATTCTTCTTCTTACCCGCGACTTCTTCTTATTCAATGGAGAACTCTGTTCTTTAAAACAGAGGTCCGAATTAGATCCGAACAGTATGATCATTCCAGTGATTATTTCAAAGAATTTTTAACAGTAAATATGTTTGTTAAATCATATTTGAACGATGTATATAATCAATTGTTCCAATTATCTTCAATTTGATCTCAATTTTTGTGAAATTGTAACCAATTTTATTTCTATGGGACATTTTCTGTAACTGACAGAAACTCAAAAAGTCATCACTAAAAGGCCTCCTAAAGTCGGCCAATTATCCTATAGAGGACTCCCTTCGATCGTCCAAAAAAGAAAAAGGGGGAAAATCGGAAGGAAAAGGGAAGAAGATGGTTTGATGAATAACGGAGAAGAAATCAGGTGCAAATTGCAAGTCGAGGGTAGTGAGATTCGAACCACAGACCTGGGTATACCTATTTTACATGTTTATCCTTCGTAACCTTTTATTATTACGAAATCGCTAACTGAAAATTAAAATCCGCGGAGGGGTAACTTAGTCACTTCCTGTCGGTTGATTAAAGTTGTGACGGAAAATGTAAAAGAGATATGACGGCTGGCTTTTATTTTTAAGAGATCTGACGGCTATGAACACCTATGTTTTGACATACGGTTGCTTACATTAAAAGGGGGGGGGAGATTGATGTCTCTGTTTGCTTCAAGCATAGGTCTCATAATAAAGTAGCTGCTAAGTATGCTAGGAAAAGTGTAACTCATTTGGTCTGGTGGAATGACCCTCCCAGTATCATATATGATCAGCTGTCAGATGAGTCCCACAGCTAGCTTTGTTTTCTGTTGCTCTTTCTTTTGTGAGTCTCTGTTAGTTTGTATCCTATTTTTGATCTTATCAATAAAATCTCTTTTTTTGCTCAAAAAAAAAAAAAAAAAAAAAGAGTACCGTACTTAGAGAATAACCTGAAAAAATATCAGTACCCACACACCAGTTGAATAGCAAAACTTTCACACTATCAAGCATTTCGTATAAAGATTTCTGAGTACCCTTGTAGATTCTACCATTCCTCTCAATCTAAACAGCCCACCAGATGGCAAATGGGTATATGTCCCAAATTCTTTTTTTGATTGCAGTTGCCTTATTCTTCTTCTTCCCATATCATAGCTCTTACAGAGTCATGGAAAACCCACTGGAGCTTATAGAAACTCAAGAAATATAACCATAATGCCCTGGTAGTCTCACAGTGTAAAAACAAATGATTGTTTAACTCTGCATCCTTCTTGCACATCATGCAGACATTCACATTTATTGTGTTCCTGTAAGAATCCATCGTAGGGGCTGCACCATAACAGAACGTCCAGACGAAGAATATTATTACCTTCTGTGGTATTCTAGGATTTCACACACTTTTATATGGAAACATGATAATGCCTTCTTCTTCTAGTGTTTTATAGCATTCCTTCACAGAGAAGCCTTTACTCCCAGCAGTCCATATTCTCTGATCATCTCCCCAATCACCAGTCAGTATAGGTAGTGAATTCAGCATATGTGCCACCTCCACAATCTCTGCATCCTTGAGTCTTCTTCTGAAACCAAAATCCCAACTACCCACTGAACCTGTTACCTGCATCTCCTGCATAGTTGAATCTTTTTTCTCACTTAATCTAAACAAAGATGGAAATGAATGCATTTGTGATTCCCCATTTAACCATTTGTCTTTCCAGAATAGAACTCTGTCTCCTCCAATCAGCTGAACTCTAGAATTCTGCTCCACATCCTCCTTAGTTTTTAAAATGCCAGCCCACAGACTTGTTTTGACTGCCATATTGCTTGAAATAGGAAAATAAGATTTTGGATTGCCTCCAAATTTCTCATTAATAACTCTCCTCTGGAGTGCCTTCTCTTCATCTCCATACCTCCAAATCCACTTTGCATGTAAAGATTTATTCATCAATTTTAACATCCTAATACCAACCCCTCCTTTTTCTTTTGGTAAACACACTCTACTCCATCTTACCCAACTTCTCTTTATCTTCTGATTTGTATAGCCCCATAAGAATTGCCTCATAATTTCTGTCCATCCCTTAGAAAGATATCTTCTCTTCCAAGTACTTAGCTTCTTTTGAAACCTCTGCAAAATCACATCCCACACTCCAGCTGACTTAGACTTACTTCTCAAAGGTATACCTAAGTATTTCATAGGTATACCCTTAGGAATGTTTATGGTATTCGCCCTATTAGAATGTGGGCGTCCAACTCAAACCCAATTGGCAATGAGTGGAGTGGCCCATAGGATTATTAACTGCAGGATCTTAGAGTGCCCATACAATGTGGGACTAATAATATCAACACACCCAGGTCATGAAAATGGGTCATCTTCTTTGGTGATTAAACCTGGGTCTGCTATGAGAAAATTACATTCTTAGGTGAGACTGAAAAGGGGGTTGTTTTGGCTGTTGTCACAAGGTAAACTTTAAAACTCAAAGCCAACCTTGTACAGCGGCACTACATCCACCAATGTAGCCTCAGCCTACTTCACCACAGCCAATTCCTTTCAATTCCTTGACTGAACTCTATTTATCCCATACTAAATAGAGGTTCTGCTTACACTTAGACAAAATCATGTCAAGCACACATACAAAAGCTATGCATACGCCTAAGCCAAATCAGATGCAATATGCAAACAACTCAGAACTTATGTCAAGGCCGAAGCCCTTTTTTTTTCTTCTATTTCTGCACACTTGGGGTTACACCAACTCTCCTGGTAATGGTTACCCGAGCCATTCCCTGGTCAGGCCTATTTATAGCCTTACAAAGTTATTTACAAATAACTGCCAAGCAGTTATGCATCCACTTTACATTGGGCAGTTGGCATAACCGTCCAACCTTACCCTTTATCTTTCCTGAGCCTTAGGGGCAGTCCTATGCTATTAGAAAGCAATAAAGCAACGTCCTAAAATGTGTAACCGTCAATCCAACTGCTAGGCCATGCGCTGGACGCACGCCATGGCATGCTGGGCCAATGATGCATCTTTAGCCAATATGCATCCTTTTGGCCGACCATCACCTTGATGGCTTGAGTGTGCATATGCAAGTCCCCTAACTCACATATCTGAGTGCGCCATGCACTCTGGCCTGGGCCAAGCTCCCTGTGGCCTATGCCAATGTCGCATATTAACTATGCCATTTGGATGGAGGCTAACAAACCACCCCCACCAACTGTGTTCGACGCCCTCGTCGAATCCTTTGCCTTAAGGTAATTCTGAATTTACTGTTCGAATTGCCACAAGTTAGTATCCTTCTCCCAAGAAGCTTCTGACTCAGGTAAGCCATGCCACTTAACTAAGTAATAGGTCCTCCTATTCTTCTTACTTTGCCCCTTCACTTGATCATCAAGTATCCTCTCTACTTGCTTATCAAATTGCGACCTTAAAACTGGTGGTGCCCTCCTCGATTCTTGTCTCGAGGCATCCAGCAGGTCAGGATGGTACTTCTTTAAGTAGCTAACATGAAAATTAGGGTGCACTTTTAGGTGTTCCGGCAAAATTAGCCTATAAGACACCTTACCAACTCTTTTCATGACTTCAAAAGGTCCATCATACCTTGGAATCAAGCCTCTATGCGATGTCTTGCTAGAGATTTTCTTCCAAATCTGGGGCGTTAGCTTCAACAAAACCTGATCACCCACCTCAAATTCCACATCTCTACGATGCATATCAGCATATTTCTTTATCCTTCTCTGCGCCTTGGATAAACTGTCACGCGCTTGCTCCGTCATCTCAGTTTTTGACCTTGCAAAGCGATATGCTGCTGGACAAGCGTCTTGCTTCTTAGCTTTTGGCACTTCATGAGGGGTTAACGGTTGATGTCCCATTGCTAACTCGAAAGGACTCATCTCCGTAGATGAACTCTTGTGCAAATTATAGCAAAATTGTATCGTATACAACAACGACACCCAATTACCTTGGCTTGCAGTCGCATAGTGACACAAATACTCTTCTAGCAAAGCATTCACCCTCTCTGTCTGAGCATCAGTTTGGGGATGGTTGCTAGTAGAAAACTTTAGTTCGGATCCAAGCAATCCTAACACGGCAGTCCAAAAATTGCCTGTGAAGCGCGAATCTCTATCGCTTACTATATCTTCAGGTATGCCTCAATACTTGACAATGTTTCTGAAAAACAGATCCGCTACGACATCTGCGTTACAGACTTTGGACAGGAAATAAACGTAGCATACTTCGAGAAGCGATCAACAATGACCATTATCGAGGCGAAACCTTGCACCTTTGGCAACCCATTGATAAAATCCATTGACAAGTTCTTCCATGGCCTGTCTGGAATCGGCAAAGGTTGTAGTATACCCGCAACCTTCTTTCTCTCCGTCTTGTCCAATTGACATACTAAACAAGTCTTGACGTACATTTCCACATCTTCTTCTATCTTAGGCCAGTAATATGAACGAGCTATTAAGGCATGAGTTCGTTCAATGCCTGGATGATAAGGAATCATGCGTCTCCCGCAAGAGTTCCCTCCTTAGTCCCCCTGAATTGGGTACATATATTCTACCTCCTTTGGCATAGATGACGCCTTCATCTATCCAATATCGACGAAAGACCCCATCACTGATCTGTTTGATCAAGCGCACACAAGCTTGATCCTTATTCGTCTCTTCTTTGATTCGAGGCAACAAATCAGCCTCAATCGTGGTCAGTGCTGCAACATATTCCGCTACCAATAGCGCATCTGGTACAGAATTAGGCCTCCCTGACTTATGCTCGAACTTGTAGTCGAACTCACTCAAAAAGTCAAGCCACTGTGCTTGTTTTGGTGACAACTTTTTCTGGCTAGTGAAAAAGGTTATGGCCACATTGTTCGTCCTTATGATGAAATAAGTTCCCAACAAATAGTGGCGCCACGTTCTTAAGCAATGTATTACGGCCAACATTTCTTTCTCGTGGGTCGTATATCTGCTTTCGGCATCATTCAGCTTGCGACTCTCGTAAGCTATTGAACGATTATCTTGCACCAGGACTCCTCCTAAATCCCTGTCTGAAGCATCCGTATGCACTTCGAACGGTAGGTAAAATTGTGGCAAGCGTAGCGCAGGTTTTGTCGAGACCGCCTGCTTAAGCTCATCAAATGACCGCTGACATTCGTCCGTCCATGCCCATGATCTGTCTTTCTTCAACAAATTTGTCAAGGGCGCTACATTATTTGAATAGCCAACAATAAATCGCCGGTAATAGTTGGCCAAACCCAAGAAAGAACGAAGTTCTCCTAACTTCTTTGGCTCAGGCCAATCCATAATGGCCTCCACCTTTTTCTGGTCCATGTGCACGCACCCTTGCGTAATTACATGACCAAGGAAAGTAATTGTGGTCTGGGCAAACTCCCACTTTTCCTTCTTGACATACAAAGTTGCTTCCTTCAGTTTTGCAAACACTTTACGAAGGTGCATCACATGCTCTTCTAAAGTCTCACTGTAAATGACGATATCATCCAAGTATACGACTACGAAACGATCGATATACTCAGAAAATACGTCATTCATCAGGTTGCAAAAAGTGGCTGAAGCGTTTGTCAAGCCAAACGGCATCACAAGGTACTCATACGAGCCATACCTTGTCACCATTGCCGTCTTGGGCTCATCCCCTTCTGCTATGCGCACTTGGTAATATCCGGAGCGCAAATCCAACTTGGTGAAGTACTTGGCCTTGGACAAGCGATCGAACAAATCAGCCACTAGCGGAATTGGGTACTTGTTCTTCACGGTCAGCTTGTTCAATGCCCTATAGTCAACACACATACGAAGCGAGCTATCATGCTTCTTTTGGAACAAAACAGGGGCACCAAATGGGGCTTTTGACGGTTGTATGTAGCCTGCATCTAGCAGTTCAGAAATCTGTTTACGCATCTCCTCGAGTTCTAAAGGTGACATACGATATGGCGCTTGTGCATGGGGTCTTGTACCAGGCACCAAATCTATCATATGATCAATCCTACGCCTTGGTGGTAACATCTTAGGCAATTCTTCAGGCATCGTGTCTGCAAACTCATCCAAAACATCCTCTATTTCACCTTCAACTTCTACTACCTTTCCAGGCTTAATCTCAACGAGTACGCCTAAGAAAGTAGTCAAGCCTTTACGCCGGCCTTCATTCACCTGGATCGCTGACAAACATGGCTTAATTGTCTTGTCTTGGTCATTACTTTGTCTCACCCTTGGGACAAAGAATGGATATTGATGGTGCTGAATCAATAGTCCATCTCTATAAGGAAGTGGCGACGCCTTCGCCGCGCAAAAGAAATCATTGCCCAATATAAGGTCATAATCATCCATGACCATCACTAGAAAATCTAGTTTTCCCTTCCATTCTCCAACTTGCACATCAGCATTGCGAATCCGGCCTCGACAAGTTTGCGGTTCTGAGATAACAACCTTGATGGTACTAGTCGCACTAGTGACTGTCAAGTTCAATGTTATGCCAATCTCTGGATGCATAAAGGATTTAGTTGCACCAGTATCAGCCATTGCCAATACCCATTCTCCGTTGAATCTTCCGTCTACGTACATCAGTCCAAAGGATATTTTCTTCTTGCTGTGTGTCTTACTCCTTTGAAAGCGACTGATGCTTTGATGTTGATCCTTACCAACATCACACATAGCCTTCTCTGTGCTATTTTGCTGAGTCTTCTCAGCATCGTGCCGAACGCATTCATCACTTGCAGCGTGACCACTACCACCCTCAAGTAAGTTCTGATATGTAGAACAACTCGATTCTCCCATCTCAAATTGCTCCGAAGGCATACTCCTTCGTGTTTGCATGGATAATAATGATTCATGGTTGCTGGATTTGCATACCCTCTTTGCAAATCTAAGCCTTGACCCTTGTCCCATCCTTATACGGTATTGCCTTCCAAATGTGGATCCTTTCACTTTGGATGCAATCTCTAACCGTCTCAGAACAGTTCCCAAAGCCAATCTTAAGCCAACATGAACAGAAAAACCCAACCTTGGGCTCTGATACCCGAATTGTCACAAGGGTAAACTTTAAAACTCAAAGCCAACCTTGTACAACGGCACTACATCCACCAATATAGCCTCAGCCTACTTCGCCACAGCCAATTCCTTTCAATTCCTTGACTGAACTCTATTTATCCCATACTAAATAGAGGTTCTGCTCACAATCACTTAGCCAAAATCCTGTCAAGCACACATACAACAGCTATGCATATGCCTAAGCCAAATCAGATGCAATATGCAAACAACTCAGAACTTATGTCAAGGCCGAAGCCCTTTTTTTTTTCTTTTTTTTTTCTGCACACTTGGGGTTACACCAACTCTCCTGGTAATGGTTACCCGAGCCATTCCCTGGTCAGGCCTATTTATAGCCTTACAAAGCTATTTACAAATAACTGCCAAGCAGTTATGCATCCACTTTACACTGGGCAGTTGGCATAACCGTCCAACCTTACCCTTTATCTTTCCTAAGCCTTAGGGGCAGTCCTATGCTATAAGAAAGCAATAAAGCAACGTCCTAAAATGTGTAACCGTCAATCCAACTGCTAGGCCATGCGCTGGACGCGCGCCATGGCATGTTGGGACAATGATGCATCTTTAGCCAATATGCATCCTTTTGGCCGACCATCACCTTGATGGCTTGAGTGTGCATATGCAAGTCCCCTAACTCGCATATCTGAGTGCGCCATGTTCTCTGGCCTAGGCCAAGCTCCATGTGGCCTATGCCAATGTCGCATATTAACTATGCCATTTGGCTGGAGGCTAACAAGGCTGTTGCATATTTTTTTTATATAAATTAACAACTTAGAACTGTCAATTGAAAATTTCTAAAGCACAAACTTGTTTGTTGATCATCTAGTTCATAACTTTGTTCTTTTAGATTGTTTTTGTTAGATTATAAGAAATTGACATGTTTGATGTTGTTTAAGATTTGATTTGTGCATTTGGGGGTTTACGATTTCTACAGTCATAGTAAGTAAAAAATATTGATTGGAAGAGAGATTTTATTATCTTAAGAAGAATATACAAGAGCTACAAGCAGTAGCAAAAAACAAAAAGAAAAGAAATCAATCAAAAACATTGTCCCAATTAAACACAGTGCCACTAAAATTTAGATGAACTCTCTTTCCATATGCAGTAGCCCAAGCAAGTACCATTTCTTTCGCATCTGAACCCAAATCTGCATCTGTCTTGAAGCTGTGTTTCTTGCGAAAAGTCTAGCATTCCTTTCACACCAAAAAACCCAGGTGACTGCTGCAGGAATTAAAGGCCAAACGATTTTGCCTGAAGGAGATAATGTGTCTGCATATCAACAATGCGCAAGGTCTGAAATCGAACTTGGGAAAGTCCATGTCCAGGTTGAAGGTAAGTCATAGTAAGTAAATGTATATGAAGGTTTTTTGTTAGCTAGATTGGGTGTTTGCTCATAAGAATCGATGTATAACACTACACGAAATCCAGTTTTTACCAACAGCAGCATTAGTCACGGTTTGCATTTCAGCAACGGGCATACGCTCTTGGGAAGCTCGTAACGTCTTCAATGGTTACTGAAAATGCGATATGTTACAGTGCTCCGTGTTTTTGTTGGTGCAATTACCCGCCTACCCTCAATATTTCGGTGAACTTCCTAAGTTAGCCTCGACTTTTCTTTTCCCCGCCCAACTTTTGGTGTGATGAAATTTCAACCCCAACAGCGTAACAGAACCTGTTTTTTATCTCAACGGAATTCTGTTGAATAACATTTGAGATAAATTTTGAAAATCAGAAAACAATAAAGAAAAATCACTGAAAATGAATTCATTTATTTTGTCCGAGTTTTGGTGATTGGGTAGAGAAAGAAGTTAATGTGTCTAGCTGAAAACAGTTGAGGCATAATTTCTATTCGTCTTCACCTCCACGGATTTCATCGCCTAACATTCAATTCCTTTCCCCTTAGATTAATGTCATGGGCTTAGCAAAGTCAAGATATAAGATGGAGAATTGAAGAGAAGAAGATTAAATTTCAGGCACATCTTTTGGCTGAATGAGAGAAAGAGTTCAGGACGGCATATGGAGCTAAGGTGCTTGTGGGTTAAGTGGAGACATCAGAGAAAACTCTAAGGCAAGAACTCTGTCAGAGTGGTGGTTCTACTGTGAGTGGAGTAATGGAATTGGGAAGATGCTGAAGTGACAGGGGGTGGTCTGAATTATCTGCATGTGGAAATAAGAAGTGAAGCAGCAGTACAAGGCAAATTTACAGCATTAGCATCAACACAGCAACAACAAGAAGCAGTAACAATCCAGATGGTGGGCTGAATATTGCAGGGATTCTGTCAGAAAAGGTGCAATTGAAGTCATAAGCTAGTTTAACGCAATGGGTTTTGCCTGATTTGTGATGCTGGTGCTGTTTTGATTGTGTTGGTTGTGTTTGCTGGTTTGAATGTGGTGCTGTTGTGTGACATTGTGACCAAAAGATGGAGCTGAATTTTAGCAGTGAAGGAAGAACTGGTGATACAAATGGTGATGAAGTTACTAGTGGCTTAATGAGTTACTCATATGATAAGGCGATGGTGAAGTGCGAAAGAAGGGAGCTGATGGTGCTATTGTTGGGCATACTTGGATTATAGGCGTACGTCAACTCGTAAGTGCTACTGTTTGTTTTGATATTTTGAATTTGGGCATGCTGAAGATATAAACTCGATGGTGTACTGCTACTGTTTAAGATCCCGAATATGTTTTCCCCTTTTCTTCTCTTTTCCCTTCTTCTATCTTCTCTCGATTAAGTCTGTTTGAATAACAACACAGACCATTAAGCAGACATAAGGGGGCATTGGTAATTTTAATTTTTAATTGACTAGTCAATGTGGGGTCATTGACCACTTAACGGCTGAAATTAACAGGTAGGACATATTTACTAATATTTTTAATCTATGGATAGATCCCCAAACGATAATCTCTACATGGGATAGATTTCCAATTTTCCCAAGGAGTACACATACACTCCAAAATCCCGTCGAAAATCTAGCAGATTGATCCAACGTTCAGTATGCTGAGACTGAAACATTGGAGATTGAGCGATGTAAAAGTGGGACCACTTTTTATATACATATATATATATATATATGAGCTGTAGGATTTTCTGGGAGATTCACTCTCGGTGGGATGTATATCATTTTCGCTACAAAAAAATACGAATGACAAGTAAGAAATCAAACACGAATATAAGAATGACAAGCAAGGTGGAGGAGAAGGACTAGTGGGTGCACAAGAAACTCGTGGTTTCCCTCTTTTATAACTAAACTACAAGTTTGAAATAGAATTTTTAATCAAACATTTCTTTTCTATCTCTTCTAAATTTTGGATTTACAATCATATGGCCGGCCATGCCTGCACCTTCTCCTCACTCTAATATATTTGCTTTTTCTTTTATCATTTTGGCCAGCAATGTGACAAATTCTTTAAACAGGCAGTGTGAACGAACACGAGCTTCTCGTGCACCACAACACAGCGGGACAAGTGACTCCACATTTAATTACATTACAATAATGCATATAGCTGAGAAGCTCGGTATAACCGATGTATGTATAACTCCAATTTGTAGTTGAATACTACTAGTTTCTTTCATGAAGAATAGTAGTAGTTTTCTTTGAGTTGAAAATTTGGTCCCTTCAGTTGAAAACAATTTGGTGTTGAAGTTGAATTTTTGAGAGTTGATGGAGACTGCAATTCCTAAAGTGACACTGAGGAATGGTGAAATGATGCCTATATTAGGTATGGGCACAGCTTCTGTTCCACTTGCTGGTCTGGAAGAAACAAAAGTCGCTATCTTGAATGCTATCAAGATTGGTTATAGACATTTTGATACAGCTTCTATTTACCAGTCTGAAGAGTTTCTCGGTGAAGCTATAGCTGAAGCACTTCAACTGGGATTGATCTCAACTCGAGATGAACTTTTCATTACTTCCAAGTTATGGTGTAGTGACGCTCACCCAGATCTTGTTGTCCCTGCTTTACAGAACTCCCTCAGGTATGATATTTATTATCTTATATAAGCATTAATAAACTCCTTGATTTTTTTATTTATTTTTTTTTTTTTTTGATACAATAATAAACTCCTTGATTGTAAACTAACAATATTGTCCCTTTGATGAAATACCTTCATAGGAATCTAAAGCTTGAGTATCTCGAGCTATATTTGATACACTTTCCGGTAAGCTCGAAGCCATTCATGAAGTTCGAGTATCCTCTAAAAAAGGAGCATCTCCTTCCTATGGACTACAAATCTGTGTGGGCAGCGATGGAAGATCGAAAACTTGGCCTTACAAAGGCAATTGGTGTTAGTAATTTCTCATGCAAGAAGCTCCAAACCATTTTGGACACCGCTAACATCCCTCCTGCTGTTAATCAAGTGAACCCCCTCCTCCTTTAAATTTGGACTTATTAATTTCCATCTTTTTTTTTTTCATTATTATTTTGGGAGCAGTTTTCATTCCTGGCAAATTTGGGGGCGAGCCAGTTTTTAATGGGGGCGAAGGCGAATTCAAAATAGGGTCACAATGAAGTAATCTCAAAAACCCCTTATACACCATAATTAGGATTAGAGATTGTAATTGGGATTAGCAAATAAATTATTGATTATCAAAAATATTAGATTGTTAATTAGAAAATCATCCTAAGACTAGATAGTTAGCCATTATCACCACCACCTCCATTATAACCACCACCATCTCCATTTCCACCACCACCGCCGCCTCCAATTCCACCCCCCACCACCGCCACCATTTGTCAATGTGTTTTCGAAAATGTTCAAACATGATCCTCAAAGATCAAAACAGTTATGGGAAGACTCACTTCAATGTTAAATTAGTCGAAAATCAACTCAACTCAATTGCTTCGTCCCAGAATCGTCAAAGAAATGACATAAT
Source organism: Papaver nudicaule (assembly GCA_023529015.1). Lineage (NCBI taxonomy): Eukaryota > Viridiplantae > Streptophyta > Magnoliopsida > Ranunculales > Papaveraceae > Papaver > Papaver nudicaule. The sequence continues at coordinate 23,027 of JAJJMA010022788.1, forward strand.
ATTGTGACGATTCTCCAAAACTCGTCAAGGATTTATGATGGTCTATGACGACCCAGCATGTAGAGATGAACAATCGTCAAGTTTTTTGAAGTTCCATGACGATTTAAGAAGTAGATCTAAAATGCCCGAAAATACTGCTTGCTAAATCGTCACACTATGTAATAACACCTTGACGATTTATCTTTGAGAAGAATCACCCCTCTGCCAAGAAAACAAGTTAAATCGTCATACTATGTTATAAGATCTTGACGACTTAGATTTGACAAAAACCAGTTATGCTCAAATCGTCGTGATTTACATCATGACCATGACGAGTTTAGGTGTATTAACAGCTGTTTGGAAATAGGTTGTCGGAATCATCGTGGTTTGAACATAAACCATGACGAATTTCTGATTTTTTCTTTGAGTTTCCAAACAATTTAGACATGTAAACTAACACAAATGAATCAAACAAAGTACGATTTACCATTGTCAGCAACAAACCGTTAAAAACAAAAAAATACCATTGTCAACCTAGGAAACGAAAAATGTATCAAACACACCAAACCGACATAATATTCTTTCACCTACTAAAACCAAAGTGCGAAACGAAAAAACTAAACCATATCATTGTTGCCCCCATCGGTTTCACCTTCACCTTCACCTTCACCACGACCACGACCACGACCACGACCACGACCACGACCACGCCCACGGCCACGACCACGACCTCGTCTAGAAGTTTCTCCTGTCTCTTGAGTCTCTTGAGTGTCACTGGTTTCAATATGACGACTCTTCGTGTTGCGTCGTAATTCCTCAAACATGTGCTCCGCCTCAGGCATATTGATGTGCCTAATGTGTTGATTATGTTGGTTCAGTTCAGCTTCGGTCAACCCCTTTCCTTTATCCGATCTCAAACACAACCAGTTGAGGACATCTTTCAACCGCTCCTTCTATTATCATAAAAAAAAAACATGAGTTAGATGTTTGAGTAATCTAAGTGTGAATCTTAAACAACTCAATTACGAAATGTATACTTACGCATAACTTGTACAACGAAGAATCATCATGGACGGTATTACGCCCACGTCCACCACGGCCACGAGGGACTCTGACTTCCCCTTCCCCACGTATCACTTTGGCATGCGTGAATGCAAGGTACCAATGCATGTATTCTTTTGTGCTCTCATGTCCAAGCACCACTGAATCCCATAAAAGATATCCGTCTATCAAATTATCCATCCATGCATTCCAATGTTTGTAAGAGGGCTCTGGTTTGTAATTTACGACGATACGTCCAATGTCAGCACCTGATTTATCACGATCCACTTTGAATGCCCCACCACCTTTTTTGTCAAGTGGACGATCTTGAATATACCCGACTTGCCTCATTATTCGGCTCGGATCGTACATTGTATGCCCAAGGGGGTGCCACAAAGGACCATTGTACATACAAATTGGTTCTCTTGGTGCCATTTTTCCCTCCTTCCTATGGTCCATGTAGGGGTCAAAAACTACCTCATGTGCCTCCATGCTGTCTAATCTTTGGCGAACGAAAAGTTACCAATTCTTCTTTCCCTTCAGCTGGTCCCCCGTGAACATGTACCTCTGGCCTCTTGGTTGATGTGGTTGCCATTGCCCTTTCTTTGCCAGATCAATCCACTTATCATTTGCTGCCATTAGTTTCGGAAAGTGTTCATAAATCCACACCTGTGAAGAGCATCAACTACACATAAACAACATGTCATATATATGTACGAACTTAAACCACCAAAAAACCATATATTACCTGCAGCAGAGACGTGTTGCAATTGAATTGAGCAGTTTTATGCTGGGATACCTTTCTCAGCGCCGTGTTCACGTGTGACACTATGGCTGTTCCCCACGAGTACTGGTTCACCTCATCCAAGGGATGTAGTAGCTGGAGGTAGTTGGCGTTCACCCTGTTACCGGCAGACGAAAGGAATACACAAATAGCGAGGACATATAAGAGATAAGCCGCAGCAGCAGCCCTTACTTCATGATCTTCCAGTCCAGCATCCTCTTCTTTTTTCTTGGTCCCAGAATACTCCGCTCTCAACCTTACCAGATTGAACTCCCTCTTCGGTTTGTCATACTTGTCAAGCATAAACCATGAGTTCGCCTCGTCCTCACCCCACCCAAACAACTCTTCGCACAATTCACGAAGTCTCTGAAAAGTGAGTTGCCTTTCGTAGCATTCACTGGTTGACTTGCCATCAATTTTGACCTGGAAAGTATGATGAGCATCTTCAGGAGTGAGCCCCATCTCCTCGAACCCAAAGTGCATGGTGTCGGTCTCCGCATAATACCTCTCACAGAATGCAGATACTGTCTCGCTGTCATAGTTGATAACAGAGTTATCCACGATTGGCCTCAGACCAGAGTTGTCAACAATCTCTATGAACCTTTCGCATTCACCTTCAAGCGGCCAGTTGGACATATTGCGGTACGCCGTTTGGTGCCTCAATATTTTAGTGGCATTCGAATGAACCTACGAGATAAAAATTTATTAATAACAATCAAATTAGCTAAACATATCTTAAATTATAAGCAAGGGACGGGTATATTACCATGGTAGCGTAGACTGTTTGAGCCCAAGAGGTTTTGTATCCGAAAAGAACCTCTCCACCATCAGCTGGTACCCCGTAAGGTCCGTGTTCTTTTGGTAGCATCAGAATCTCATCGGGAATGTGTGGTTCCTTCGCTTTAGCTTTCTTTTTGCGTTTGGGTTGGTCTTCACCTTGGGGTTGGTCTTCACCTTGGACCTCATCATCATCATCATTAAGAATATCCTCATCATCATTAGGACTATCCTCATCATCCTCATCACCTTGGGGTACGTCATTAGGTTGTACCCCATCAACTGCGTATTCGTCAAATTGCACTTGGAGCACGTCGAGAGGAATATCATCTTCAGCCCTCGGATCATTACCATCATCATCGAACTCCATAGGAGTAGGAACTGCATCAGGGTTTGGCTCACGGATTATCACGGGTCGCTGTCTGGTAGAACGAAGACTTGGTTTGGAACCCGTGGGTGGTATTGGTCTTTTTCTCCTTTTGATTTTCTCCAACCTTAATACATACACAGAACAAATCAATTAACAAGTAAAATGACACAGTAAATCGTCATGGAAACAAAAGAAAATATGACGATTCTCATCAAAATCGTCAAGGAATTTTACAAATGCACGACGAGTTTATTAAGCCCCACTCTAAATCGTCAAGGTAAAGCATTACGATTTACTCATAAAACTGATCAGAACCAAAATTTTCTATGTCCAAACTCGTCATGCTTTGTGACACTATTGAGACGATTTCAAGAAACTCGTCAAGTTAATGTATAGTTACATGACGATTCAAGGCATGCAAAATAGGAAATTTAATCTGATAGTGACTAACTCGTCAAGGAATTATGGAAAACCTCGACGATTCTTCTTAATTTTTTTTTCTGGGGACAATATTCAGACGATTTAGGGCAACTCGTCAAGGAAATATATTATTGTATGACGATTTTGTGCATGCAAAACTTGGAAACTACATCTGAAACTATGTAAATCGTCAAGCTTTTGTTCAACAGCAAGACGATTGTTCTTGATTTTTTTTCTGAAACTGTAAAATCGTCGTGCTATTCTTCCATAGCTTGACGAGTTTTCATGCTGTTAATTCAATTCACGGTTTCTAACCTATCAAATCGATTCAAACTACATCCAAAACAATTGCAAAGGTGATTACAGTAACTTACCTATGCAATTCCGCCAAAGATTCTTCCTCCCGTTGTTCTTCGTCTTCTTCACGGTTGTTATTTGATTTTTCCTTTTCTTTCCTTCTCTTGTAAATAATTGTTGAATCATCTCCTTCTCCGTCGATAGCCATGAATTCAATACGAACTCGAGACCAGTAAGTAAGGATTTTGAGAAAATATGAAGAGGTCGAATTCGATTTTTGGGTTTCGGTTTTTTTTTTTTTTTTTTGTCTTTTGTGTTTTTGAGAAGTTATGTGGGAAGTTAATGGAGGAGTAGGGGGAGTGGGAGTGATTTTTTGTAACTGAATTGAGAGGGAGAATTAGTGGGTAGATAATTAGTGGTAATTATGATTTGTAACTGATTAGGATAAATTAGTTGTAATTAGCCACCCCTTATAAACTGGGGTGGGATATTTGAAGTAGTGCTCGCCCCCATTAAAAACTGGCTCGCCCCCAAATTTGCCAGGTTTTCATTGGTCCTTCGAGAAAGAAAAAAAATAGTTATATCGTCTAGCAGAAAGTTTAATTTTTAATTTTTTCTACTTACCATATTCATAACTTTGGAAGGTGGAGACTAATCCAGTATGGCAAAACTTAAAACTGAGGGAATTTTGCAAAGCTAAAGGTGTCGTTGTCACTGCCTATTCACCTTTGGGAGCTAGTGAGATGCCATGGCCGTTGGCACCTAATCCAGTCAGAGAGGCACATGAATTGCACGAAATCGCTAAAGCTAGAGGGAAAACTCATGCTCAGGTTTGAACTACACTATAATTTCCTTAAAATAATAGTCTTGGGAAAGGAAAATTATTATTTTAGAAAAATTATTATTTTAGTGAGAAAAAATTACTGTACAAACCTAGTTGGGACTGAATAATTTTATTATTTTAGAGAGATTATTCTTTTATCGAGTATTATTTTAAAGAAGTTATACTGCAGTTATTATTTTTGCCAGATAAGCATTAGGTTGAACAGCCTTTGGAAAAGTTTCTATATATATATATATAGTTCTGCGCTGATAAATCGATACCATGCATGAATCTAGCAGGTTGATGGTTGGTAGCTGATATTTTACGTCGATGTGTTTTAGGTTTGCCTTAGATGGGTATATGAGCAAGGAGTAAGTTTGCTAGTCAAGAGCTTCAATGAACAAAGGATGAAAGAGAACCTAATGATCTTTGATTGGGAACTGACAAGAGATGATTTGGTCAAGATCAGCAAAATTCCACAGCGTAAAGGAGTAATAGGCGATGATTTTGTCTCTGAACACGAAGGGGGGCACATCAAGACAATCGAAGAATTGTGGGACGAAGAAGTTTGATCAGATGATGCTCTCTTTTAGTAGCGTGTTTTTTTTTTTTTTTTTGGAGATTTTTCTGGAATGTGAAAGGTTATATTAAAGGTTTGATCGAAGGCCACTACCTACAAGCCCGGGTAGCTAGGCAAAGAAATAAAGAAAAATCTCCTCCAACCCGATGTAGATGAGTTTCGAACTCAGGTCGCTGGTACCACCACCTAACAACTTTACCATTGTACTACAGTGACATCTGCAGTAGCTTGTGTTATTTCTGTTATTTTTTCTGTTATTTCTGTTATTGGTACGCGACACTCTGTCATCGTTAGGTCGATTAATACCTGTTGTCAAAGGTTACGTTGTTTCGTCTTTATATGTAGACTGTCGTTTAATCCCTTGTGCATGTATTCTAAGTTTCTAGCCATCCCTTTCTTACCTTCTAACGAGAATCTGTTTTCACCTCCATCACCAAGATCCATAATTTCGTTTGTACCCGGGTTATTGTATTATCATGTTTGTAAGGCTAGTCCAACTAAACTCGATCCCAAAAAAATGTTTACCATTCTCAAGCCTTCCGAAAGTAGACAAGTTATACACATCGAAGAACATCAAAAGTGTAGTAAAAGATTCCACTTAATCCATCATTTGTTTACTTATTTTTTGTTGGAAAAATATCTTCGTTACCGATTCCATCAATAATATAACCCGTGTATTATTTCTGCCAACTCGTTACCACTATGTAACATTGG
>JAJJMA010022795.1:0-13388 GCA_023529015.1 Papaver nudicaule
AAGATCAACTGATGGTCCCAGGTTCGTGTTTCTTGTCGGATAAGAGTAGCCACAACATTTCCAGGAAGTAACGAGTTCTATCTGGCAACCGGTGCTGATTGTAGAGGAATCCATTTATTCGTAATTGTCGTATGGGCCCCGTCTCCAATGATCGAGAATGCATGCTCGCGCAGAAATGGAGATACTTTAACCAATCCCTTCCACATTGGGCTTGCTGTTGAAGGTGGCATAGGCAAGGCAGGAGTGTTGATTTATCCTGAAGATATTTTGTGTGGCAAAGACTGCTTCAAAGAGTATGTGGTTGCTGGTGAAGTTGCCAAACACGTTTTAACAGGAGAGCCTTGTTATGTTCTTGGGCTTTCCGAATACTTAGTCCTCCTTGACTCCTTGGTTGTGTGAAAATTATTAATGCTAGATTGAATTTTAAAAACTCCCAATGAAAATAATCTCTTTAACGGTTGTTGGATGTTTAAAATTAAATTGATTTTTGTTAATTAGTGCATCTATGTACAAGTTAACACTCAATCATTGAAGTACTTTTTCTTGAATGAAGTAAACAATATATTGGTTATTATCTTATACTAATAATATTTCATAAGATTATGGGTATGAGATGATTGGTTTAGTGCTATCTCTTTTTTTAGTAATCAGGTTTTGGAAAGTTTCGTTAATCTGTGATGGAAACTGACATGTGTTCAATAAATTTTACACTAACTCCATTGCCAACAGTATTTCGTATGTGATGAAAAATTCCAGCTTGGTAGCCATCAGGACCAGGGAGGCCCAAGAGTTGATACTGAATGTAGCCTCTTTGATTTCTTCTGATTAGGGAATCTTTGTTAGCATTTCATTTTCTTTATCAGAAATAAAAAGAATGATTAGTTGTAGGATGCTACTATTGATTTGGTGATCTATTACAGTATAAACTTTGCTGAAAATAATCAGAAAAAAGTTTTAATCTCTTCTCCTTAGTCGAAATCCAGTTGCCCTTCTCCTCCATAAGAGTGTATATGTTATTCCTTGTTCTACCAAAATTTGCTTTAGAATGGACGTATTTATTGTTTCTGTATTTTTGAATAATGTTCTTCATTGACTATTGAAACAAAATGGAAGTTTTTTTTTTGTCATACAAAGACTTAAGAGTACTATTGAACATCTGAGGATCTCGAATGACAATATCTTTAGTTTTCTGAAGTTTTCTTGGAGTCTTGATAAGTTCAGTGATTACATGACCAAATATATTCTATTCATTAAGAGCCTTATGTGTTATATGGAGTTTACCCACAATCCCATATCGAGTAGATACAAGGATCAATGCCAAGCATTCGATCAATTACTTATTTGCAAGATGGATCTGATAACCAACCTTAATAAAATCCTTTTGGTTTGAGCTAGAAATAGTGGGAGGTTGAGTATGTAAAATGCTGAGTTTGCCTATAAATATGTAAATAATGTGAGCAAAAAAGGCAAGTGAATACTCACAGGAGATAGATCTAAGAGAGAGAGAGAGAGAGAGATATCTTTAGATTGAGTTTGTGAATTCTTAGTAAGTGTTTACTAGTGTTCTTGAGTAAAAAGTGAGATTTGTATACCTTCATCCAAAAGATTAATAAATATCCGGGTATGTAAGCCTCTTTACGAGGAAGAACCTCGTTAACAAATATCTTGTGTCATTCACTTTTAGTTTACACGTCTGTTTTTCAAGTAATTAACATATGTTCATGTTATTTGCTACTTTACTTTCATGCTTCTAGGTACGCGTTTTATGATAGTTCTTCATGTTATACTTTAAATCTTTATTGGGTGTATAGTTAGAAAAATGGCAGTTATAGTTTCTTTATTCCCCCTTCACATCTTTGCAGAAGTCAGTGTGCTCTTTGTTTCTTTTTCTCCCCTTTTGAACAAGGTTAAGAACTAAGATAGGGATTGTTAGAAAAGTGAAATCATTCTGGTTTATAATTATGATTTGATTGAAACTTGATGTTTTATAACACGTATAACTCATCCCGAGTAAGTATTCTTTTGACTCTTGCTGTAACCATCGATGCTTACTGCAATTTATAATTTCTGTCAGAGTAACACTTGTTCTATCCTTACTAGAATGTTACACATCCCTAACATTAATGTTCTGAGTTTGAGCCTATTGGGGTGATACTGGTCTGGTCATCTAACTTCCATATTCTCGTAAGCATTGGTATTTTGCAATCTATATGATATTTAATAACCAACATAATTCTATAGTTTAATAATCGTCAAACGGAACCTGTTTCAATACTGAAACACTCGATTAATATACTACAAACTGTCTTTAAACTAAACAACGTTAAGCATGAGACCATGCCTTTACAAAGTCGACATGTTCCTCTTTAAATCTTTAGATTTAGGTAAGATTCACCATTTTCCAAATATGGACTTTAAATGTGTCCAGCGAGGAGAGAGTTTAGAATTGTGGGAGGAGAATAACACTTCAGTTTTTTTTTAACACATACGAAGTTCTTATAATTTCGTATGTCAAGTAGGCTAATTGTTCCCAATTCGGTGCTTTGAAATGGTTATATCTGTATTGGCATATGAAACAAGAGTTAGCCATTGTGAGTTATTACTAGAATGGACTCAAACACACACTCCATGTAAAGTTTGGCTTGGTACACTTCTCAACGAGTCAATGCAAATTTTATGTGGGGTCTATTGTACTTTGTTTCACCGAGTCAATAACGTTTTAAAGTCTCTCCCCGCCGAGTGCAAGTTCCCAATAATCTCGCCCCTAACGTTAAACTCGTTCAACGAAACCAATTAAGTTTCTCTGTTACTTTTTGACTTTTTTTCCTCGTTCAAAGAATTTAAAGGAAACAATTGTCACATCTCGACACAAAATCGCTTTAAAGATGAGTACAAACGAAACTATGTTAATCTCCAAAACCGTACGACTTTTAAGATGAGCTTGATCTTGTAATAAGTGTGTCCAATGCATACTACAATCTATATCTCTGAGTAAAATATATTCACTTTAAAAGAAACCAACAAGTCTTGTGGTCACCTCAATGAATGATACTTTGTTATTAACGACCAATGAAAAAAGTTGACGGGTCTTCCAGTTCCAACGCAAGAGTAGTTCCCAAAAATAAATCAATAAATAAAATTTATTGGCGTAAATGTAAAGAGGTCCTCGTTCACATCAATGCTTTATCTCCAACCAACAACACCATCTCTCTCCTTATCTTGGCCTTTAACCTCTCTTTTGTTAATTAAATTTTGTATTTAATATAAAGGTATTGTTATCTTGTATCCGAGTATACATGATTTTATTGATTCTCCAACCTTTTTATCGGATCTGTAAATTATTTAATTTAAAAAACTACTCCAATAAATATTGTTTTTCCCAGCAATACCCTTGTAGGTTTTAGATTCTTTAGTTTATATTTTGTTACTGTAGATTTATCCCGTCTTTATCTTCTTATCTTTTGTTTGTTCATAGTTACTACGAAAACCAAAAACACCTTTTAGAAACCAGTATATTTACCATCAAGTTTCACCTTAACCTTTGACCACCGGAACAAATTTGTGACATGATATTCAGTTAATTTAAAACCTAAAACCATCCAAATCAAGTTTGTCGAATAAACATAGATTTAGCTAGGAAAAATCTTAAGAAAGATAAACCAATTACCAATTGCAAGACTTCTTCACTTTTCTATCAATATCCTTAGACTTTATTCACCAAGGATTTGTAATTTTTCTTATCAAATACTTGGTATAATATGAGGGTAACATGTTTACATGGGTGGAGTTACTTTCAATGGAGTTATAGTCAATTGGGCTTATAGATGCTGCTAGTACTCAGGTATAGAATAACATTGTCCTGCATCTCGTTATTATTTCAGTTGCTTTCTATTATATTGTATTAATTCTATCATTTTGATTGATATTGCTCTGGATTGTAAAGGCTTTATGCGGGTCTTAAGATAAGGGTAGAAAAAAAGACAAAACAAAAGAAGATTAAATAACATATATAAAACACATCGGGGTCATGTTTTAGAAGGGATGGTTCGGTTGTCTAAGGTATTTTTTACCAGCTCAGGCATCTTTATCTTATGATGGGGCATGATTTTCAGATGCCTTTCTACCTCCAATGAATATATTTTCTATGGTAGCTCTGTCCTAGATGCCTTAGATTAGGAATATATGTTGATGCCAGTTGCAGGGCAACTTAACTTGATAATTTTTTGAATGTCAGGACTTTGTGTCCCTGAAAAAATTGAAACTAGCTCAAGTAAAGAAGATTGCTACAACTACTGTAGTAGAAAAGAAGGTGAATGTTTGTGTTTTCGCCTTTCTAAACATAGAGTTATTTTAAAAAGTACCAAATAACATGATCAATCCTTATGACTGATTGATAGAAGTATGAGAAGTAATTGTTTCTTATCAATTAAATAACATAGGGTGATATTTTTTGCGCTGTGCGAGATATGATTCAGTTAAAATGGTGCTTCTTTCATTTATTCATTTGGAACCTGGCTTTTGTCCAGTTTGTAGTACTAGTATGTGTTTTTGGCTTTTCATAAAATTTTAATTGGCTTTTTTAGGCACTTGAAATTTCTAGTGAACCTCGTCAACCTAAAACGCATTGGGATCATGTTTAAAATAGAAGGTTTGGTTGTCTACGGTATGTTTTACCAGCTCAGGCATCTTTATCTTCATGTAAGGTATTTATTTTTTGGTCCCTTTCTGCCTCCAATAAATTAATTCTCTATGGTAGATCAGGCTTAGATGCCTTAGGAATATATATGATGCCAGTTGCAAGGCAACTTAACTTGATTATCTTGTGAATGGCAGGACTTTGAGTCGCAAAAAAAAAAAAAAAACGGAAACTAACTCAAGCGAAGAAGTTTGCCACAACTACTGGAGTAGAAAAGAAAGTAAAGGTTTGTTTTTTCGTCCTTCTAAAACGTAAAGTTATTTTGAAAAGTATCAGATAACATGATCAATCCTTATGATTGATTCATAGAAGTATGATAAGTAATTGTTTCTTATCAATTATGTTAACATTGGGCGATATTTTTTGCGCTGTGCGAGATATGATTTCATTAAAATGGTTCTTCTTTCATTTATTAATTTGACTGATTTGTAGAAATAGTATGTCGTTTTGGATTTTGATATAAAATTTTAATTGGATTTTTTAGGCACTTGAAATTTCTGGTGAACCTCGTCAACCTAAAACAGATTGGGATCATGTTTGAAAAGACATGGTTCAGTTGAGTAAGGTATGTTTACCAGCTCAGACATCTTTATCTAATTGTGAGGCATAATTTTTTGGTGCCTTTATGCCTCCAATAAATGAATTCTCTAGGGTAGCTCTCGCTTAGAAAGTTTGGAATATATGTGATGCCAGTTGCAAGGCAACTTAACTTGATGATCTTATGAACAACAGAACTTTGCGTCCCAAAATTTTTTGAAACTATCTCAAGCGAAAAAGATTGTTGTAGGAGCCAGCAAGGTCATGCGTGACCAAGCTACTAGAGTAGAAAATAAGGTAAAGGTTTGTGTTATTACCTTTCTAAACCGTAGAGGTATCTTGAAAAATTTTCTAATAAAATGATCAATCTTTATGATTGATCAAAATATGATAAGTAATTTTTTTCTTATCAATTACTTGGTTGAGGCTAGCGTACTACATGTGTTTGCAGATCCTTACGGTTATCAAATATGAATTAACATCTTACTTCTTCATTATTTTTAGTAAATCTACCTTTTCGTGTGTCCGCAGGATGTAAATCCAAGTGATGGTATTGTTCCTGAGGTTGGTGTCTGCCAGGCAGATCTTTCTACTAGTCGGGTATGTCATAACGTTGTACGCTTCTAGTTTGTTTTTATTGTATTGTGTTAATCCGGAAAATTTGATTTGCTACGCGGATTATAAAGCCTATTGATAGCCAACCAGTTGGTAGTGTTGTTGTTCAGTCAAAACCTGTATGTACACTTTCCCCTTGGTTTGTGTTTTCGCCTTTATAAAGCTTAGATCTTGAATATCTAATAACATGATCCATCATTATGATTGATAAAAGTATCTAATAACGTGATATATCTTTAAAACAAAATGGATGGTATTTCCACACACACACACATATATATATATATATACATGCTACTCCCTCTGTTTCATTATTTATGTCCGAATATCTATTTTCGTTTGTTTCAAAATTGTGTCCAGTTTCTCTTTATAGACGTATTTTCTCCTTAAACTCTCAAGTATACCGTTACATCTTTTATAATTATAAAAATATTTTCAATATTACCCAATCTAAAATCCTAAATACTATCTCCATAAAAAGGAAACAAATATGTTTATAAACTTTATATTTGGTTGTGTTTTAGGGTAAAAAACAATGTACTGCAAAAGAGTACTTTCAAGTTCGAGAGATCAAAGTCGAAAAAATCTATCCTAAACCAAGACGGCCATTCCAGACTTGCTTCAGTCACAGATGAGGAGATAGGGTTGGTCTTAGGGAGGGAAGCAGAGAAAGAGTGAGATCAGGTATTTCTGGTTGAAAAGGTATTGTGTATGGTTTATGAACAACTTAGGAAAATGGTGGTTGTCTAAGACAATTTGGTTTTCCCTAAGATCTTACAAGGAATTCACGAGTCGTGAGTTACGAATTGAATTGAATTTTAGTTCAAGTTCAAGTTATGTTAAGTTGAGTTATCCTTGGAACAGTTGGAAACAAATGGAATCATCTATTTATAGTATGTTCAGAAATAAACTGATCTCTTGTTAACCGTGGAGAAAAATGGTAAAGTGGAGATAGTGGAATGATGGAGTTACTCCCGTGGAGATAGCCTAACAGCCAGTCACGCCCACTACCCATTACACCACTATTTCCCACGAGGTTCAAGGATATAAAAAAAATCTTGGGTCTTAGCTGATTTTGACGTTTATAAGGAAATACCAAGGAAGGATTGACTCAAATACTGCATACCCAGAGTCCCATCAGGTTTGCATTCTAGATTTGAGTAAACCGAAAACAGAGTTTTAGTTTTCGTAAAGAGACATCGATGCAAGCTGGTTAATGATTATTGCTTTCCTCAGTTTCTCGTACAGAAAACACTTTCTCACGGTTCGCGAACTGGTTCGCACCGTGATAGATCCGATAAGGACTCAGTGTTTCTTCCCAGTAGTTTTTCTCAATGGCAATGGACTTCTTGCCAATGGGTACTGTATACTTCAGGATGTGAATCCTATACTAGAGCATTCCTTATTTCCAGTACCAAAAATAAGGAAGCTTGTTTGACACTAGACTTGAGTGTCTTGGTGAGTTCCTGGAGGCTCACCAGTTTTCCGCCATCGTCTAGAATTGGATGACGTTCCCTTGGAGTTATCATAGAAGTTACTGACGTCATCATGTGACCCAGTGTGGGAGGAACTTCTAGACTTCTTCCTTTGGGAGTGATATTGCTTAGCAATATCAGACAACGCTTTGTGTAACTCTTCTTGAGTGACCAATCGATTGGGATGAGATTGGTTTCTTAAATAATTGGTTGTCTTGTTAGGAGACTTACTCCGTGAGACCCAAGAGGTTCTCTTATCCCACGGTTGATCATTTTTCTGATACTAAAATGAGGTTCTCCTAACTGTAGAGTCTTACAGTTATATATAACGGTCAGTTGCGAACAAATCCTCTCTGATTCTGAGATTAAGCTTCGTATCAAGAATGAGTAGAATCACTTTAAAGTTCTGATACACCAACTTTAAAGATTGCTCAGATTCTTACTCTTACGCACAAACAACATGTGGGATGAGCATACTAAACCCACGTAAGCCTAAGCATACCTTTATGATTGTTTGAGCTGGATATGTTGTGACTGCTGACTACGGATTCATCAACAAGAGTTTAATGAACCATAAGTTATCTCTGGTCTGTTGGATTTCTATCTTGAAGTGTTTTTGAGCTAACAAAACACTTGGCAGATAATGTTAAAAGAATTCCAATTGAGATTAATCTCTTTACTTGATTTCCAAGTTTCCTTAACTTGTGGGACAAGTAATTGCTTGCTTTATTCCAAAGCAACCTATCTTATTGAGTGTTATAAATAGAGGTGTCTATGGACAAATACCGCAAGCATCAAGCATACGTGAAGGTCCTTAGGAAGGTAGCGTAAACTCTTTTCACTTCGGTGAATGCTTGTTGTGGTATAGTCATCCTCTATAGGTTGCAGCTCCTCTGGGAACTCCCTACGACTATAAAGACTTCTCTTGAGAGTTGGGAAGCACAGGTAGGAGATTGAAACCATCTTTGGTTGAAATCAGATTAACCTGTAACCTTGGTAACCTGATCACGTTCTTGTCTATTCTAAAGTCCGTCTCTTCTGATATACGGCTATTCAAGAACTGATACGTTACTCAACAAGGTTGGAAAGATAGCAACGCACGGCCGCACTCGGTGTTGTAAGACCTAGTTAGCTCCAGTTATACAAGTTTCTTAAGTGATTCTTCGTGTATAACTGAGGTAGATATGAATTGGGCATTTCTTACTTGGTTTGCGTGTCAGCCCCGATTTGTGAAGTAGATTTCCGTATAACCTGGATTTAACAATCCGAAGGAAGTCATCTTGTGTGTGGTAAACTGATAGAGGACAGTTACACCATACGTCAACAATTAGGTTGAAAAACCAGTATTGCTGACACAAGCCTTTGGCATCGGTCAAAGCAACTCCTAGGCCTGTAAAGGACGTCAGCTGGGAGAATCAAGTACGTGACGATCTGTGGGGGGTCTAGAGACGTAAGGAAGGCGATAATATCCAATTCGCTTGGAGGGCTTGAGTTGGTCTCTGCTACATCCCATACCGAAGTCTTATAGTAGGCTAGTGTTTGTAATCAGTTTGTACTGGGCGGTGTTCAATCTGGACGAGGTCCCGAGGTTTTTCTGCAAGGCAGTTTCCTTGTTAAAAAAATCTCTGGTGTCTTGTGTGCTTTTACTTTCCGCATTATATCTCTGATTATATAATTAAAGCACCAAGTAGTACGTTATTGCCTAACTGTAGAGTTGACTCCAAAGTACTCTTTTCGAGGTTTAACAACTCCAGTTATAAGTTTGGATATTGATTTTTGAGATCGTCCAGACTTAAACCATAAGACTCACGAGCCAAAACGAAAAGTTGGTTGTATTTCGGTACCCCTCCTTTTTCAGCTATCTAGCACCGAACCTCGTTAAAAAACTCTCCATGTCTCTTTTACTTCATCTTTATTTATGTGTGTTACAACTAGATCTAAGAACTAGGTAAATTAATGGGTGTGATTGTATAACGGGAATTTATACAATTACACAGCTTGAAGCAAGGTGGAGTAGGATCGAGGCTAGAGAGTAGGCTTTATATGCGAAGATTATGATTGTTTTGCTCCAGTTTATACTTTAAGTGATGTTGGTTATGAGGTGTTTGTTGTTAAGTAATGTTTTTCATTTTGTATGCAGACTGATGGAAAAATAATATCTAAAAGAAACAAAGTTGAAAAGTAATGGAAAGCACGAGAAATCAAAGCAGGTGCAATATTATTACACATATGCCGTATAAATCGTGAAGTGAGTTATATTTATGTTGCAAAATTTATTTATGTGATAGTTGAATATTTATGATAATATATTGTGGCATTTATGCAATGGTTGATGCCGCTGAAATCGTGTAGTAGGTGGTTTATTTTCTCACCCTGTCATCAGCAGGTTAGGCTTCTGTTTCAACTATGTTATGTAAGGTAAAAAAAAATTATGGTTTATAAATGGACTTATTTGGTGTATATTTTGAAAGGTTTGTGTTGTTCTCAATGCAATATCCACCGATGACGGTGTTGGCGTAGTACGTGTGCATGAAGCAGGGGATCATGTATACCCTCCTTTGTCTTGGATTAAGTGTTAATATATTAAATTCCACTTATATTTGCTGAAACGGAAATAATACTTGCTATCTTGGCTCAAATGGAAGAGCGCATGGTTCTCAACCATGTAGATGTGGGTTCGCCTCCCACAGATGAAATTGTTACTAATTTGTGTAGGTTAAAACCTTTTCAATCGTGCATGTTTGGAAACTCACCGCTCTCAGGTTTCCACTTGGAAGTTAGAATGTTGGTGGACTTATTTTGAATGGGTAAGCTCTTCCTGTTTCATATTGTCTTTTTCTTGATAACTCGATTTTCATATGATATCTACTGGTGCAATATGAGGGCTTAGATATGCTAACAACCTTATAGATGGGCTTTGCAACATTGTATAAGCCTTGCATTTTAATACTTCGAAGCAACTAAATATCTTATTTGCAGTTGATTGGTTGGTTATGTAACAGTTGCATAGTTCTCTTATTACTCTTAATTCATTTTTTTAAGCTCACTGCTTGAACATGTAACTTTAAACAAAATGGAGTACGAATGATACCCAAGTCATACAATTAACTTGAAGTTTGCAGTTACACTGTTAAGATATTCGCTGGAAAAGGAAATTCGTAGAGGTACATGACTTTTTGTTACATGATTAGAGGTAACATCGATCAAAAAGCTCAAATTATGACCGGAAAAAACAATGGAAAGGAGGTCAGCTAAATGAGAGTGGAGACTCACTACACGAAATCCAGTTTTTACCAACATCAACATTAGTCACGGTTTGCATTTCAGCAACGCGCATACGCTGTTGGGAAGCTCGTAACGTCTTCTATGGTTACTGAAAATGCGATCTGTTACAATGCTCCGTGTTTTTGTTGGTGCAATTACCCGCCTACCCTCAATATTTGGGTGCACTTCCTAAGTTAGCCTCGACTTTTCTTTTCCCCGCCCCACTTTTGGGCTGATGAAATTTCAACCCCAGCATCGTAACAGAACCGGATTTTTATTTCAACGGATTATTAATACCACAGATCCGAAAATAACAAAACCCAAAAGAAAATAAAAGAAAATCAACTGAAATTATCAAACCATTTATTATTTCTGAATTAGCTCAGCTGTATGTCCAACACCAACAACTTAAGCTGCCACATCCACTCATTTCTCTCGCTGGTTTCTTTTTCTCCACCGGATTCTTTTCTATCACCAGTTTCTTTCCCTGCCGACGTCGATTTTGACCGCCAAATTCGTCGAGCACAGTGAGATTTAGCGTGCGGGAACTTCATCAACATCATTGAATCAATCAAATCTTCTATGAAATATCGATTTGGAAACTGGTTTGAGTTTAGTCGATTTCTTATAGAAGGATTGAAACTGATTTCAAATTTTGGATCTGACGATGCTCTATTGGTTAAGGTATTTCACTTGTATCCCTTTGAATTGGAAATTTACAACATCTATAGTCGAAACCATTGAGTGTCAATGATTAAATTTCTGGTTATGAGTATTGAAGGTGTGAATCTCTCAGATCTGTTTGCTGTTGTAGGATTTTTGTTGATTTGTCTGATTTTTGTGTTTGTTGATTGTCATTAGAAATGTAGATGTGTTTTAAGTTCATGGTAGTCTGTATTTCCATGTGATTGTAGGTGTGGTTAGTTCATATATTGTACTCTGGTTTGATAATATTACACTGAAAAGTTTACACATTAGGTTGATGAACTTTGTCTAGGACATATTATAGGGCAGCAAAGAAATAATACAGAAAATCTAAAACATTACAGCCAACTAGTTGCAGGATTATCCTAAGAACAACAAGATTATCCTAAGAACAACAGGATTATCCTAAGCACATTAGGTTGATGAACCTTCATTCTAACAGGATTATCCTAAGAACAACAGTTGCAGTAATTATCAACAATAATCAGAATTCTCACCATTGGACTATACAGAATTCTCACCACACATCAATTTAACAGTAATTCAAACAAAAATTAAACCATTAATTTTAACTTAATGTATTAAACCCCCAAAATATTTAACTTCAAACATGCAACCATTAACAGTATCCCAAAATATAAATCCTTAAGCACAAAATAACTTAAAAAAACACAACATTGTTTAGGAATGGAAGAGAGACTGTAAAGCCATAAGAATAACATACCCAATGTATTGCAGCACCATCATCCCTAAAAGTTTGTTGATCAATTGGTGATAAATAACATGTTGCATGGGCAGGAATCTCCACACATTCCTTGATCTCCCCTGGATCATCTCTATTTCCTTCATGAATCTGCTATTTTTTCTTTCTGCAGCTGGCCATCTCCTTCTAGGATTTTCATCTCCCTTCCCATCCACTTGATTGTAGAACTCAACAATTGGACCCATTGGATAGGGGATTTGCATGTATTCCTGGAAATGAGATTTTTGATTTCCATGCTTGCAAGGACCTGTGTAGTACATACCCTTTATCTCCATGTTTGCAAGGACCTTTCTGATCATCATCTTAATCTCTTTAAGAAATTTTGATTTTTTTAATCTCTTTTCTCTCTAACTCTTGGTTTTCTTCTTCTGACTTTGGGTGAATAAGGCTTAATCACTTACTTTTGTATGAGTGGTTTCTTTTCACATTCCTCTAGATAATAAAAATTAAATAGCTTTTAAGACATTCTTCTTTTTCTGCGTTTTCCTATGTCCAAACATTGGTCATAGGTCAATGAAAGGCCATAGGTCAGTTTTCTTTTCTAGTGTTAAAAACATTTATCAAAATGCACAAATTAGCACAGGGTCCCAGTATATTATTACTGAACCATACATATGCTACTGTATAACATAGAATAAAACCTCAATTTACAGAACCAAATAGCATAACCATAAAAGCAAAGAAATTTAACACATATATAGATGTCTTTAGGCAGGGCAAACATAGAATAAAAACCCCTTAATCATCACTTCCCTTTCCAGTGCGGTCCTTTG
This sequence comes from Papaver nudicaule, assembly GCA_023529015.1. Taxonomy (NCBI): domain Eukaryota; kingdom Viridiplantae; phylum Streptophyta; class Magnoliopsida; order Ranunculales; family Papaveraceae; genus Papaver; species Papaver nudicaule. The sequence goes on from JAJJMA010022795.1 coordinate 12,829, forward strand.
AATCGTCTCCATCATTCTCCTTAGAATCCTCGCCATCATCCTCCGAGTCAGTCTTTGATACTAGAAAAGTATCATTCGCACCTTTCGCCTCATTATTCCTGAATATCTCGAGCTTTGTCTGCAAACGTGAAATGAAACGAGCATAACATTCGTCATCAGAGGTTGAGTCACTTGAATATGAATCATCTTCTGCATCCTCCTCTCCCCGCTCTTCAGAACTATCAGAAATATGCTGTTAGGGCATTGTCCGGTCAAACCCACTAGCGTTGGTATGTCAAGCTAGTTGTCAGTTTTAGGTGTCAAAATTCAATTCTTGATTTAGCCTACTAGAGTTTAGATTTCGGAAATGGGATATAGACAGAGTAGTAGAGACCTTGAAGACGAAGACTGTGAAGACAAAGAAGACATCAATTATTCTTCATCGACAAAAGGTTAGTAGGAGTTATGACTTTATGGATATTCTTCTATTTCTACTTTCTCTATTCTTTCGAAATATAGTCGACTACTTTAGTAGTAATGTAGCGATTGAGATCGTGTTCTTGTGTAACATGGCTTTATGT
>JAJJMA010022815.1:13070-41229 GCA_023529015.1 Papaver nudicaule
AAATCATCTATCTCCCTTTGGGCGTGGGGTCCACAATCAATGACAAAGTTGAACTCAAGGTTAAAGTTAACTTTGTCTTTGTGGGTTTGATGTTAGTTTACTTAGTTGCTCAACCCAAGTGCTGCATTGATTTTAAATTAATGTGTTAATGAGAAATGTTCTAACAATGTTGGATAAGAAACTAAATTATGATAATTATAAATTATGGTGTGGTGTGACGAAGATGCATCACAAGCAAATTAACAATTATCGATTGGATCGATAGTAGTTGTTGCTTCAGTTGTACGTCGCAATTTATAATTTTATTCATTCATGTAATGTCCATCTATTTTTATTTTATTTAGAATTGATTAGCTTCATTTTAATTAAGACATATTATATCAAATCTGAAAGGCCGGGGCGGGGCGGGGCGAAGCCCCGCCACTCCCAATTAACAATTACGATATTAATAGGTGTGTTCTTTCGTATTAATCCACAAGAAAAATAATGCAGAAAACCCTAATTCTCATATAATATTTGACTGACGGGATGCGTTGATATTAGATTACTAATTAATTAGATATGTACTAATGCATCTGTATAAAAAAAAAAAAATCAAATAATAAACTAAATTAAGGCAATCTTAAATTATGGTGTGGTATGACGATGGGGCGTCAGATGCAAATTAACAATTATCGATTGGACGATAGTAATTGTTGCTTCAGTTGTATGTCGCAATTGCTAATTAACTCTCTTATTCATGTCTTAAGATTTGCAAGCATAAGCATAAATAAATCATACAATTTGCAATTTGATAGAGTTATTTTTCTATTATATCTTAGAAGGATATCAAATAGAAGTTATTGACAGCAATCTATATTTTCCCCTATAATTGAATTACTTTCATTCTAATTAAATACAAGGGGCGGGGCGGAGCCCCGCCACTCAACAACATGAACAATCCCTCTACCCGGTGCGTAGCACGGGTTGTCGACTAGTTTATTTAAAGTTCTAATACTCGGAGTCGAGCATCTCCAATGAGACTTTGAAAACTCCTACATCTTAAGCCGCACATGATTTTTAGGAAATGAACCAAAAAAATCATCTCCAACGAAAACTTTAATGCCGAATGTGAAGATGATGTGTGCAGTAGTTACTTTATTTTTTACGCAAAAAGAGCAATCTAATTAAAAAGACAGGCACACCATTAAGAAGATGATGTGAGCTGCAACCTTACAAATACAACATCTCAATCGTAGTAGGGTCGAGGAGAATGTACTAGTAAAACAATTATTACATAAGGGCAGTTCCTATGGAATACACAAATTATTTGTGTTTGTCTTGCCAGGTGGACATGCAAACTATGTTTGCCACTATGGTAAAAGAGCGTTCCAAATTTACAAATTTTGATAATCAGGGACCAACAATTATAATAAGAGAAAAGTAATATATTCGGGGCTCACTACAACTATAATAGGAGTAAAGTAATGTACTCAGAGGCCTAACTTATGTCGAGAGGCATAACTTACGCCGAGAGGCATAACTTAGGCCGCTGAGTATTTAAAAATAATATATGTAGAGGCACAACATGGGCCGAGCAGCCTAACTAAGGCCGTTGATGCCTGGCGGCTTAAGATGCGCCGAACGACTGTTGATAAGCCTCACCCAGCAAACCAACATTAATATTGGTTTGCCAAGCCATTTTGGTGGTTTGTGGGTCCCATAGTGGCACCAAAAAGGGTAAATAATGTGTGTTCCTTCCATAGGAACTGCCCTAAGCCCTAAACTTCCATTCCAATTGTTAATAATAAAAGTGTAGAGAAGTCTCATCAAATAAATCTGTACTAGTAGACCAATTATAGATACAAATCTTTACACTGTCAAGGATCTCATCTAATTTCTTGTACTTGCCATTGTAATATATGTTGTTCCTCTCAATCCAAACAGTCCACCAGACAACAAAGGGTATTGAGTCCCATACTCTTCTTCTTCTAGTAATGTTTTCGCCCTTCTTTCTATTCCACTCCCATAGGATCTGTCTGATAGTACCCTGGAAAACCCATTGTAAATCGTAATTACTCAAGAAATAGTGCCATATAGAACTAGTTGTTTCACTGTTTATAAATAAATGTTGATTATATCAGCTGCTCTCTAACAAAGTAAGCACCCATCGAACCACAAATGATGATCTATTTTTGTCTAAAGTTGGTGCAGAGTTATATCATAAACACCAAACTACAAACAATACCTTCTGTAGAATTTTAGGATTCCACAAACTCTTGTGTGTGAGTGAAATTAGAGCATACCCAACGGATCTTCAGAATTTTTCTTATGTGGATTTGTAATTAATTAAAACATCCTCTAATCAAAATTTCCTTGAGTCTAGCAAGTTTAAAAAATTAATCTCCAATGGAGATATGCCTTGACAATATTATTTGTCTGTAATTGGCTAGACAATTTTAAATTTTTTAAAATTTGTAAAACGTAAACTTCCAACTGAATTAATCTTAAGATAAAAGTATAAATTGAATCTTCACATTCTCTAAGAGTTCTTCTAAAACTAGAGGATCTATTCGAGGATGTGAAACTAACCGTCTGACACATAATCCTCACATTCTCATTGGAGATTAATTTTTGCTAAAATCTCATAAAATCCTATGTGGCCATAAATTTAGGAAAATAACATTCTCCCATTGGAGATGCTCTTATACCATCATCTTGTGTGGTAGTTAGTTAGACATCCTATACTCCATCCTCTAGTTTCAGAGGTTCCCTCAGAGGATGTGAACATCCTACTCATCAAAAAGGTTGTTAAAAAAAGTTAAATATTTGATTTTGAATCAGTGGCTAAAAAACTCATACCCAATTAATTTGGTTTATGGTTGGAGATGGTTCTTTTGAAATTCCTTGAAATAGGAAAATTTAACCTCAAATCCTGAAGAAAAAAAAATCATTACAAATAGGATAGACAACACGTTACTATTGTATGCTCTTATAGGCTCAGGAGATGCGTAAACATCCCGAGAATTACATTTTGGATTAGACATTTCGACCATGATAAAATCAAACAACCAAAAGATACATTAGTCGGACTCTGAAATTGAAGTTTTACCACCTTGATAGAAGGTACATCTACTCCCAGAATATTTTCACACCGGGCATAAAAGATTCTTGCTTGTTGTTTGTTCTCTCGCATTAGTTGAGCTACGTATCTGAATAAACCAATGCATATGACGAAGGAGTTTTTGTGGTGGGGATTATGAAGGGTGTAATTCCTTCTATAACGACTTTCCACAAGAAAAGTCTTAGTTCTCTTGGGTATTATAAGAAACAAGTTTTGTTGAAGCCCTCAAATGGTGATACAGATTACGATGATGGTTGAAAAGTTGTTATGAATATGTAAATGTCTCGGGTGGCAGATTGTGGAAGCTCATTCTTGTTGAGAGGGAATATTGATGCTGGTGGTGGGGTGGGAGTGCAACCACTGTACCAAAACTAAACCTAGTGTTGATGGTGGATTTTGACATAGGGATAAATAGTAAAATTACCTTATTGATATTGTTCCGCACAATGATCTTTGAATAAATAATATTAAAATTGGTACAAAAGGCTCAACATGGAGTAACGAGTTCGGATTACGATGTGATCCCCATGTTCGAAAGAATGAGTCCTTACAAATGTCGGATTGGATCATACTGGTCTTCGAAGATTATATATATAGCCTTCGCAATGCAATTGGACCATGAGGGTTTGCGACCCCTCGCCTATGTCATTGAACCATGAGGGTTTGCGACCCCTCATCAATGCCATTATCCAGTGGCACTAATCATAAGCAACAATGTCAGGAATCGTATATACCCAACAATGCATAGTGATCCACCACTTAGCCAGGAGAGCAGGACTACTGCAGCGACTCTGGTCATAAAAGGGTGATCATGGGTACATAAGGTCCTTTAACACCATTGACTAATGGTATGGGCTATGTAAACGATCGCCACTCGGTGTAGCCATTGAAAATTATGATTTAACCAGAAGAGTGGGACTTGCCACAACGACTCTGGTCTCAAAAGATGCCTTGACAAGACTATGGCCAAGCCTGATTGGACGACGCCATACTATGGCGTGCGTTGTCCAGACTATGGCCAAGCCTATTTGGGGAGCGCCGGATTTGGCATGCCTTGGCCAGACTATGGCCAAACCTGTTTTGTACGGTGCCAGTCGTGCCTTGGACACCTTGGCCAAATCTATTTTGTAGCGCCGACTATGGCGTGCCTTGGCCAGACTATGACCAAACCTGTTTTGGACGACGCCAGTCGTGCCTTGGCCACCTTAGCCAAATCTATTTTGGGTAGCGCCAGCTATGGCGTGCCTTGGTCAGACTATGTCCAAACCTGTTTTGGACGGCGCCAGCCGTGCCTTGGCCACCTTGGCCAAATCTATTTCGGGTAGCGCCGGCTATGTCGTGCCTTGGACAGACTATAGCCAAACCTGTTTTGGACGACGTCATCCGCCTTGGCCACCTTGGCTAAATCTATTTTGGGTAGCGCCAGCTATGGCATGTCTTGGCCAGACTATGGCCAAACCTGTTTAGGACGGCGACGACGCCAGCCGTGCCTTGGCCAGGCTATGGCCAAACCTATCAGGCAGCGCCAGACTATGGCATGCCTTGGCCATCTATATGGCCAAGCCTGTTTTTACGATTTACTCGACATACCATTCATGATATTGTGGTAAAGGTAATCCCACGTCAATACATACTCTGGTCAAGCAAATGCCAAAGGCATTTCCTGAGTATTTATGTTCTCAGCACGAAAGGCATCTCACATCCTTAAGTGTTTTTCTTATAATAAGTATTGTTAAGACTCAGCGTCCAGTGATAACAAAATCAACAATTCAACACATGTTGACTCGAACAACGAGTCATACGTATTATTCAACCGAGATGTCAAACGTGTCATAAATAAGGGGATTTACATTAGGGTTTTGGTCAGGCGATCTATGACAGTTGTGGTGTGACACCCACTTAGAAAGAACTTATGTTCGTGGGAAACGTTGGCGTAATGGGTAATGTGCATGATGTTAGAGCATGGCTCGGTCAACCTCACTAAGTTTTGGTATGTCAAGCTTAGTTGTCAACTTTAGTGATCAAAACTCGACTGGTAAACAATATACATTAGGTAAGGTCATCATTGAGTTAGCTTTAGGTTGTGGAAGATTTTGGTAGGATTTAAAATCACTATTTGAAGAGTTGAAGAAGACTAAAGATCAAACGGAAGACATCCTGCTTCATTATTCAAGAGGTTAGTGAATCTAAATAACGCGATTCCTTTATCTTTTACACTTGTGCTACAAAAGAAAAAAACATAACTTAATGCGTGAGCTTTACGTTATGACTTGATCACTTGTGATCAGCGTGTCTTGAGATATAACTCCGCTTTATCGCTTGCGATATTGTTGTTGTAGTTATGACGTTCCATATTGCTTAGAGCTTTCTTGTCTTCTCCGTCTCTAAGTAATATAAGGTTTTTCCTAAAACCTTCGAGTTGGATATAACAGTTGTGGTGTTGTCTCGGTAGTATTACAAGATTTAATCCATCACAGTATTGTGTCTCGACTTACATAGTCTGACTCTGCCGGATTGATTAGCGCGTACTTGTATGAGCTAAATGTAAGAGCGATCGTGACTCACACTTATGTTGTGCAGACTCGATATACTGCTGTTATGAGTTCGAATACTACGTCATGGTTTGGCTCTGATTACTGAAGTTCTGAATCATTTATTTGATTCTTTATATATGAACATCTTTATGCCATATCACACTTTTAGATTTTGAAACCATATTCTTGTTATCTCATCTTATGGACTTTCAGAGTTTGAAACCTCAATGTAGGTTTTGGTAGAACTGAACTCTAATTTCGAAACCATAATCTAGTTTTCGCATCCATAAGCTATTCGGTCCAAAACTTAAAATGTGACTAATGAGAGAACATGAGTTCGAAACGATGTTTGCTGGCTAACAGTGACTTGAGAATCGAGACCAATGAGTCTTGACCATGTGAGTTCTAAAAGGTCTAGTAGACCCTGGGGTTTCCTAAAGGTTTATGTGAACCGGGAAATAAACCTGTGCGTCAAGGACAAAAATATGTGATGCTGAAACGTCTCTTGACCACAAGGACTCTCAAGTTCGACACCAAACATTTGTGACGAGATTAATATGTGTTTCTTGTTTCGAAACCTTAACCAAGGTTTTGTTAAAATAAAATCTAAAGTTCGAAATCTTACTTTGGTTTCGCTATATGGACACTTGATTTGGGAACCTTAATTCGGTTCTGTTCATATATGAACTTTAGGATCCGAAACCTTAATTTGGTTTCTGCCAAACAGTATGTAGATTTTGAAACCTAAAAATGGTTATCTCAGAATACGTATCTTCGAAGTTCAAACTCTACCATTAATGAGTTTGATATTCTCAGTTTGAAGTTTGAATTTGTTCATCTTCAATGTACAACTAAAGTGAGATTGAGTCATCATCAGAAATATGATTAGTCGCTTCTGATAGGTCGACACATGATTTCTGATCAATATCGTACGTGATTAAAATCTTCGTATGATTTTACTACTCGATCAAATATTCATTTGATGTTTTGATTTGAATTCTTGGATATCATTAACGTGACATCTATATTGGAATCAAGAATTCAAGAGATTTAACATTTTGCTATTACTCATGGAATCTCGCACCGTACTCCAATGGTATATCTATTTGCGTGATTCGGAATGTCTGTTGAACCTACGTGTTCACTTAAGCTTAACACACAAGGCTTGTCCACGTCTGTTATGATACGTTTATGCGGAACGTTGAGCCACGTTGGACAAGATACCACTTCCACATAGGATCGTTCTGGCCCGTCCAGCAAAGCCTAGGAAGTGATGTCGACATTATCAGAGCTGATGACGACATTTGGAAGTAATAATACCTTAAGGAGATTTTAAAAACAAAAAGACACGTTTTCGAAATGAGCTATTTCCTAGGGAGCATATTTGGTAAGCACCATATTTCGAATTAAATGAAATATCCAAATATACCTTATGAGTATTATTTGCTTTGATTGTTCTTGGGCAAATATTTATTGAAATATATTTTTCATTTATGAAATATATTTTTCTTTAATGTAAAATGCTAGAGTATTAGATCTCATTAAATGCAATGAGTCTAAGTGAGGTATTTCGGAACATATATGGAAATGTGCTTTAATGAATTTCTGAAATTAAGTTAGCCTCATTTCAAAGTTAAGCCTTAGTCAATATAAATAGGAGTCGTATCTCTCCTGAAAGCTTTGTCCCTCTACCAACCTCTTTTTCGGGATTGAAAGCTTGTGTTTATTCATTTTTCCTTTCAGTTACCTTTAAGCTTTTGCTTTCGGTCTGGATTAGTGCAAGTCTTCTCTTGGGGATCGATAAGCCTAGAAGTACCTATTATAGGAAACTAGTTTATGTTTACTAGTCTTCTTTGTATTGTACTTGTGTTCTGTTCTATCACGTATATCAAACCTTGTGATATTGTTTATTCCATGATCTTTCTGTTCTGTTATAAGGCCACTCAAGATCGTTGTGATTAGAACATACTCTTTATCTATTAACCTGGATTTGTCAGCAAGCCGCTTTCGGTTTGTGTGCCTAAACTATAGATATTTAGTGGAATCAAGATTGTTGTTATTTGGATTTATTCTTGCAGGTACACTGTTCTTCACGGTCATATCATATTGTACTTGCATCCAGTTATTTGCTTGATTCCAACTGGGACGACAAGGTTGCTCTTTCGGGAGTTTTGGTTTTGAAACCTTGATCGATATCTCGAGGGGTTTATTACCGAGTAAACTTAAATATCCTCGCTCTTAGTGTAAAACGACTTCGGTGAAATATCCTTAGTTTCCAATGATATCATCTAGAGATTTAACCTGCCGCTATTTGGTTGTTGTCCATAAGTTGTAGTCGTCCGATTGGAGGTCGGATAACGATAGTCTTCACGATGGGCTGTGGAGCAACTCTTGCGTAAGACAGTAAAGGACGTCTGTTTGCGTAGGATAGTACATGTGTGTGACCACCTTGCTGTGGTTGGAGGCGTAGGAATACTGAGGGGAAATCTTTGTGACTAATAGTCGTATTAGGGTCATATTGTCTGCACCAGCTAGTCCGAAGTCTGAGAGTAGGTGTGTTGGCGGCTTAATTCTTAAGAGTATTCAAACTGGACTAGGTCCTAGAGTTTTTCTACGAGTTTGTAGTTTCCTCGTTAACAAAATTCTTGTGTGTACTTTACTTTATTTCCGCATTATATTTGACTTTTCATTTATAATTAAAGTATCGTACTTGTTTGTTGACATAGCCTTTCAGATCTTGTATTGACTCCCTTGTGTGAATGAATCAGTGACGAAAGAGATCTTGTTCTTGATTTCTTGATTACAGGAACCGTTCATGGTTTGACTTATAGGTGGACTGAAACAAAAGATTGGTGGTTACTCGGTACCCTCGTCTTTTCACATGACCGGCGGTTAAGCTATCCTCACGGAAGTAACCCCATGATTCCACTATCTCCACTTTACTATTTTCCTCCACGACTAACAAGAGATCAGTGTATTTCTGAACATACTATAAATAGATAATACCATCTATTTTCTAAGGATAACTCAACTTAACACAACCTGAACTGAAATTCAATTCAATTCACAACTCACGACTCGTGAAATCCTTGCAAAATCTTAGGGGAAAACCAAGTTGTCTTCGACAACCATCATTTTCCTAAGTTGTTCAGAAACCACACAATACTTTTTCAACCAAAAATACCCGATCCCATTCTTTCTTTGCTTCCCTCCCTAAGACCAACCCTATTTCCTCATCTGTGACTGAAACAAGTGTGGAACGACCATTGTCTTGGCTTAGGCTAGATTTGTTCGACTTTGATCTCTCGAAATTAAAAGTACTCTTTTGCATTACATTGTTTTTCACCCTAAAATAATTGGCGACCACAGTGGGAGATCAATCTCTCGGTTTCAGAAAACCTCATTTAAGGATGGCAAACTTAGATTGGGATCAGACATCAATAAAAATCAAGTTTACACCTATGGATAATGACGACGCCATCACCACTGCAATTACAGTCGTCCTCACAACCCAGTTATCATCTTCCCCTAGTGTGAGTTCTGTCCTCTCAAAGATTGTTCCTACTCCAAAATATTCATTTTTCTCAAATGAAGACAGTAGATCCTCAAACCAGAGTACGTTCCTTCCTGGAAGACCTGAAGTCCCAGCCAAGTTGATGACGAGATACCGCGAAGACAACCATGTCCAGTTATGCTCGAGGATTACCTACCACTGGAAACAACGAGGCTGCAAGAAAGGAGAAAGATTGTGAAGGATCCCTCTGCTGTATGGATACGCCCCCCTATGTTCTCGAAATACGAGGGGACTGGAAGATACTCCAGCACAACGAGGAAAACCCCACCGACAGCCAAAAGATCATCAACGACGACCCAAGTCTTATTGGGAAGAACGAACACCGAAGAATACTTCTCCAGCCTCCGACGACATCACAACGGTATTTTTGATCCAAACTGTTTCAGAAAAAGAAAAGAGGAAGACCCCCGACCGTGACAGAATATCAATCCAAGCGCATGCTCCCAGAATCAATGGTGCCCCAGATACTGCCATTTCCACATATTTGTCCATCATCCCACCAGCAGATGCCACATGTTAAGTTGGATTTTTTAAGAAGAAAACCAAAACAGGGAAACTTCAGCTAGAGACAGGGGATTCAAAAAAAGAAAACTCAATGCTATGTCGCGGGCTTCACTACACAAGAAAAACCTATGGGTCAGGAACCCACGCTGCAGTTCCAGGAGCCTCAGGAACATCCCTTATCTCCGAACCTGCTTTAAAATACATTACCTCTACTGAAGAAAGAATTATCTACCACCCACGTGAATGTTAGCAATTAGCAGGGGAAATTGAAGACATTCTTCCCCGCTCCGAAGGATACTATCACAACGAAGGATCACCCAAAGATAAAGTACGAAAATCCTTACTGCAATTGTTATATAGCACTGGCCCGACCATATGCACCCTTGAGACAGTGAATGTTGAAACAGAAGAAATCGGAGATCTATCTCCGTCATTTTGATGCCTTCATCACAAAAAAAAAAAAGATGCCTACGACAGTCGAGGTACCCGTCGCCTCAACAAAAACCAACAATATAAAGTATCGTCGTCAGTTGGTACCATCAGTGAAGTAAACAAAAAGAAAGGTGTGGCCTCAGTTCGAACGTTCCACGCGTATGTCAACCCAGCATCTCCCTCGATGCACAACGTAGGATGGACCCAACGCAAGCAAATACACCAGGAATGACTCCAAGGCAACAACCGTTAAAGGAGAACCCGGATGTCCCTGATTTCTCTTACTTCATGGAAAAAGTCGAGCTACTGAAAATATGAATTCAAGACGGTGTTGATTAATGGCTTTTTGCCAAAACACTGCGAACCGAACAAGATATGCTGAGAGCTGAAGGTATTCACAACGATCCATTGCCTATCAGGAGTTTTGATGTCCCCGTCGAGCCAATAACCAGAAAAGACAGAGACACACCACATGACTGTAAGGGAGAAACGATCTCAGGAAAGTATGATTGGGGACTGCCCACCACGACACATCTCGAAGGCATTTCACCAAACGATACAACCTATCTTCCCACGACAATTAGAGACTCTGGAGGAAAGATAAGAGAGGCCTATGATCCTGTTAGAATGATACCAATGGGGACTACCCAAGTGAAAGTCGAGTTCTGCGTTACCTCAGAAGAGCCAAACTATGATGTGGTATTAGGAAGATCCTAGATCCACAACAGCGGAGCGACGACAGGTATTCGAAATTTCACACATTCATCAACATGTTTATTACACCAGTTAGAGATGCCAGTAAGGGCATAACAAGATCCAGATGAAGATATGTTATCCCACGCTCAAGGATAGACGACAATACTGAGAAAAGACAAGGAGGCTGGCAGCACCATCATTACCCACCTGGTATCCGGCTACCATAAGGAGTACTTCATACATATCCTTGTAGCATTGCAAACCCAGGGGAACATTGAGATCGTACCTACCTCCCTGTTACAACAATGGCGAAATAAAAGTTGGTTCATCTACCCAGACTGAGGAAACCAAATACTATTTGGATTTAGAGAATTGGTGATGAAAAACATCAAAGCAAAGACGTAATCGAAGAGGAGCATTACATACTATCTGTGGTTGGGAAGAACCGTAAACGAAGAACCTCATGATACCTGAGTTAGCATATACCTCATAAACGAGTAGTATCAGATGCAACCCTTCGTCAACGCTACCAGTAAGGAAATCAAGAGAAAGGGTGTAATCATACAAGCAAATACAACACCAACAACGACCCTAGCATATCAGCAACAACAAAGGTGGCTTTGGTCTCCGTAGCATGAGACTGGATAATCCTATTTGGCGAAAGAACCCTAGTGAGATGGACTTGGGGACTTGATACGTGCATAATCTACAGAATGTCTAAGGAATCTCTAAGAAGTTTTACGAGCGACGCTGTCGAAATTCATCTTTCAACTCAAGCTTAAAAAAGTGAAGGTGTGGTTCTCCTTTCAAGCAGCAAGGCGGGTGCGACTTTCTTCAATAGGAACAATATTCACTGAGCAGGATCACTCCAAATTTTGTTACACGTGATCCAGCGACATACTCATCACATTGGTGTTGGAAATGCGTATACGAAGGTCTCTTCCAAAATGTCCCCGAAAGGTCTGCAAATGTAGTGTTACATACTTCAGTCCACCAAGATGGAAAAGCGTGCCAATGGGTGATAAATGGAGCAAAACTTTTCACACGAATATGTTCCTCTATGTCTCTACCACAATATACTAATAGGGTACATCGTTTCGAGTTACCACGGAAGAGAAATGGGCATTACGCTAAAGTGTGCAAAATCTGAAAATTCTAGGGTTTCTGATGAAGGCAGCGATTATATGTGTTTTTCACCAGCGATATCAACTTGAAGTCTGAAAATTCTCCCTGTAGATGAAAGATGAGTCTCTCCTCTTCGAATATGGGGTCAAACGTCAAAGTCGAAGATCGTATGAAGATTCTGCAACCTCGGGAGTGAACAACGCGCAGACAAAGATTTCCATACGGGATTGAGGTAGCCCTAGCTCTTCGACAGCACCGACAAACTATCTGCGACAACTCCAGCACTCCAAGCCAGCATAAGAAAGAAGTTTATAGCCAGAGATGTCCCATCTCCCTTAACCGCCAGAGCTGTCCTCTCTCCCTCAACCGCCAGAGTTGTCCGCCTCTCCCTAAACCAAGTAGAGCTATGACCCCTCATTTATCCCAAGTACATGATTCAAGACAAGACAAGGGCGTTTTCTTGATCAATTCAGGATATTGTTGTGTGTTGTGCTCCGTGAGAATTAAATCCGTTTGCAATTGGAGATGACTTAGGACCTTTGGTTTATACCAAAATATTCCCCTGGATGTCTACTGCAACATACTCAAATTTCATCAAGATCCAGCTAGCCGTTTGGGAGATACGGGTAATACACTGAAGCTTGCACAAATAGAAAACTGTCTGTAAAGTTTCTGATGCTGGACCTGTTTGGACGACTAAATGGATTTGGAATTAATTCATTCTCATTGAAAAAGTTAGATTATCCAATTATCTAAATAAGTAGGGGTCACACGCCTTAATCCAAGCTCGTATGAAGATTATACGGTAATTCTCGTAACAAGACGCTGAATTCCTAACGACGAAGTAAGATAAAAGTTGGGACTTTCCCCAAACTAAAAAGCTCTAAACGGGATAATTATTTTTGCGAAAGATAGATAATCTTTTTAGCTTCAAGGATTGTATCCAATCATGCTCATTTAAATCTTCATGAGGATCGTACGACGGTTTTAGTAATGAGGCTCGTGACTGGAATTTCTGACAAGAAGAAGAACCATTAGATGTTACTGTCGCCGCTGTTCTCCGGAGAAAATCTTATTACTTAAGCGAACGTACTGAAGACCTCATGTACGTTTGAAAAGCTACCTCTTCAACTAAAATCCATAGGAAATTAATAAAGGACAGAGAAGGGAGAATCACGAATCATGACGGCGCAAATTGAAAGAAACCTGATTTCTCTGGGAATATTGAAGTTCTTATCCTATGAGAATAAATTTGATGAGCCTCAGCAAGGAGTAGCAGGTTGGATCACGACATGATCCCTGTGTTCGAAAGAATTAGTCTCAGATAACAATTCACGTCACATTGGTCGCACTGACACTTGAAGGCTCAAGGGCAAAGGACGATCATGATGTTAAACATACGCATACGCTGCTGGAAGGATTGTCGCTTACTGTTTCTCCTGGGAATCAACGTGAAAGGTCTCTGCTTGGCAACGCTGTTGGAATGTATGTTGCATCTAAAGCCTAAACTGCGCCGAGGAAAATGCTCAGAGGAAATCAGCTAAGTATCATGAATTAAAATTTTTACAATTTTGGTTAAACATACTGCTTTTCCTTGACACAACAGTTGCCCACCACCATGGCAACTATCAACGAAGCCTTAGCAATAACCAAAATAAATTAGAATAAATCCTAGTTAATTAATTACCATTTAAGGATAACATAAGATATAACACCAATGGCTCCCATAGTGTTAACACTTACAAGCTAACACCAACATTTGCATTGGCACCGCCATCAACATTTGGTAGCACTGAATTTTGTTTATATCCTTGAAGGAAAACATAGTTTTCCCGCTTTTATTGAAAATCTTGAAAGAACTTCTGCACACACTGATGGAAGAGTTACCACTCACGATGCTCCTAGGAGATCTGAGTAAGAGCTAACCCTTGTCAGTATTGTGTTTTACCACAATCATACTTATCTACACAGAATCACTCTTGGCAGTTGTATCTCTAGTGATATCTTTTTAAAAATACACACGAGTTATATGAACAAACAACAAACATAATAACTCTGTAAGTCGCGTTGTCGAGCTCACAACTAGACTTGCTGACACTGTCACTTATCTCGACTCGATAACTTGTTTATTTCCTTTCACTAGAATACGTATATGTATATACATGTATATACATTTAAACAAAAAAATAAAAATAAAAATATTTTCCTGCGCCGGTGACAGCGACAACACCAACCTGGCAGCAGGCGCTGCAAGGCTCCTAATAAATAATAATAATAAAAAACGGCGCCGGAGACCCCATGTCTAGGGTTTCAAAACCCGATTTTTCTAAAAAAAAAAAAAAAACACTTTTCAAAAGGTTAAGGGAGGGCATTACTCACATGATATTTGCTCTGGAAAGACAAACAGAGTAGAAAAATTGTGAAAGCCTCTATATACAAGCATAAAAAGCCTAGTCATGCAAGGAAACTGTTTCCTTCTTAAACACTAGGAAAGATTTTTGCTATAGGGAGGAAAAAAAGTTCTTATGGGAGGAAAGAAATGTTGATCCAACGGTCCAAATCTATCCATACAAAATGTTTCCTCCCATAAAATAAAAACTTTGTTTCCTCCTTATAGCAAAAGTCATTAGGAAACCTTCTGTTTGCAAAAGGTAACTTCTCTGATTTTATGCCATCTAAAATATACTATTCTATTATTCTAACAAATCACCATCTATTGTTTACTATGGAATGTTACAATTACGTACTAAGCAGGGGACTTAATGTTGGGTGGATTTTGACATAGGGATAAAATAGTAAAATTGACTCATTAATATTGTTCCGCAGAATGTTCTTTGAATAAATAATATTAAAATTGGTATAAAAGGCTCTGCAGGGAGTAGCGGGTTCGGATTACGATGTGATCTCCGTGTTCGAAAGAATGAGTCCTTACAAATGCTGGATTGGATCATATTGGTCTTCGAGGATTATATATATATAACCTTTGCAATGTTATTGGACCATGAGGGTTTGCGACCCCTCGCCTATGTCATTGAACCATGAGGGTTTGCGACCCCTCGTCAATGCCACTATCCAGTGGCACTAATCATAAGTAACAGTGTCAGGAATCGTATATACCCAACAAAGCATAGTGAGCCACCACTTAGCCAGAAGAGCAGGACTACTGCAGCGACTCTTGTCATAAAAGGGTGATTATGGGTACATAAGGTCCTTTAACACCATTGACTAATGGTATGGGCTATGGCAACAATCGCCACTCAGTGTCGCCATTGCAAATCATGATTTAACCAGAAGAGTGGGACTGGCCACAATGACTCTGGTCTCAAAAGATACCTTGACCAGACTATGACGTGCCTTGGTCAGACTATGGCCAAGCCTGATTGGACGACGCCAGATTATGGCGTGCGTTAGCCAGACTATGGCCAAGTCTATTTGGGCAGCGCCAGACTTTGGCATGCCTTGGCCAGACTATGGCCAAACCTGTTTTGGACGGCGACGACACCAACCGTGCCTTGACCAGACTATGGCCAAACTTGTTTTGGACGGCGCCAGCCGTGCCTTGGCCAAATCTATTTTGGGTTGCGCCGGCAATGGGGTGCCTTGGCCAGACTATGGCCAAACCTGTTTTGGACGGCGCCAGCCGTGCCTTGGTCAAATCTATTTTGGGTAGCGCCGGTTATGGCGTGCCTTGGCCAGACTATGGCCGAACCTGTTTTGGACGACGCCGGTCGTGCCTTGGCCACCTTGGCCAAATCTATTTTGGGTAGCGCCGGCTATGGCGTGCCTTGGCCAGACTATGGCCAAACCTGTTTGGGTCGGCGCCAACCGTGCCTTGGCCACCTTGGCGAAATCTATTTTGGGTAGCGCCGGCTATGCCGTGCCTTGGCCAGACTACGGCCAAATCTATTTTGGGTAGCGCCAGCTATGGCGTGCCTTGGCCAGACTGTTGCCAAACCTATTTTGGACGGCGACGACGCCTGCCGCGCCTTGGCCAGACTATGGCCAAACCTATCAGACATCGCCAGACTATGGCGTGCCTTTGCCATCTATGGCCAAGCCTGTTTTACGATTTACTCGACATACCATTCATGGTATTGTGGTAGAGGTAATCTCACGTCAATACATACTCTGGTCAAGCAAATGCCAAAGGCGTTTCCTGAGTATTTATGTTCTTTAGCATGAAATGCATCTCACATCCTTAAGTTCTTATAATAAGTATTGCTGAGACTCAGCGTCCAGTGATAGCAAACTCAACAATTCAACACAAGTTGACTCGAACAACGAGTCATACGTATTATTCAACCGAGATGTCAAACGTGTCACAAATGGGGGGATTTTCATTAGGGTTTTGGTCTAGCGGTCTACGACAGTTGTGGTGTGACACCCACTTAGAAAGAAGTTATGTTCGTGGGAAACGTTGGCGTAATGGGTAGTGTGCATGACCAGCGGTTAAGCTATCCTCACGGAAGTAACCCCATGACCATTTTCCTCCACGACTAACAAGAGATCAGCGTATTTCTGAACATGTTATAAATAGATGATACCATCTGTTTTCCAAGGATAATTCAACTTAACACAAGCTGAAGTGAAATTCAATTCAATTCACAACTCACGACTCGTGAAATCCTAGCAAAATCTTAGGGGAAAACCAAGTTGTCTTCGACAACCATCATTTTCCGAAGTGTTCAGAAACCACACAATACTTTTTCAACCAGAAATACCTGATTTCATTCTGTCTCTGATTTCCTCACTTGTGTGATCAACAAAAACATATATACCACTCGCTCAATTTTTGATACCCCCCCTTCTTAAAACTTTGTTGTAGCTACAGTGCATATGCCAGTCGCTCAATTTTTGATATCCCCCCTTAGAAATATTTTTTTTAAGAATATTAACCATCCTGTTAACTGAAGCACCCAGCCACCAGCCCACCCAGATACCATGCAACTGCAAAGCCGTTTGTGTAGACCAGCTCACATGACCTCCAGGATGCATAGCGATATCAAATAATCACCATGACCAGAGGCAGTTTTCCTGCTTCATGGTAAACTTGTAATTCAATTCCATGTATGTAGTGTTTTCTAGTCTTCATATCTTTCATACTCGTGGATCAAGTTCTAAGCTAACATAAAACCATTTACAGCTAACATTTATTAAGATAAGACGAGCAACAAAAATGGAGACACCTGAAACTCACCGAGAGAAAGCTTTGCAACTAATACATATATAAAAACATAAGAAAATGCTTATAACTGAAAACATTCATAAATTCCCCCCAACAACAACAAAAACAACTCCATGGTAGAAGTGCGATAACACTGTACATTTTGTTGTCTGATATATAACAGGGTCCAACCAATACGCGGTGGACCTCTCTATTCTTTTTTTCATTTTTCCTTGTCGGGACAAAAACGAAAAACACATAAATGCACCAATCACAAAGAATTCCCTTAAAAAACCAAACAGACTTTTCATCTTTGTGACTGTACTCCCTCCAGTAATAGTTACTTTTCTCAGCCAATTCAAGATCTTATAGCGGGAATAAAAGGGAGTAGTTTCACCTTAGCATTATGGTAAAAAAAATGAGGGGATCAATTTAGAAACCAGCCCATCCAGCAGGTTGACTAACTTGTTTGTTCTCTGAGGTACTCCTTGAATTATCCCCAATGCGCTGCGAGTTATTCCCTTGACCAGAGGGAGAAGTTCTGGATATATTTGAACTAGTGGGGACTGCAGTGAAATTATCTGTGCCAAAACCCCATGACTCAGTTGCAGTAGAACTAGCGCCAGGAGAAGCTGCTGGCTTGTTGTGATGGCCATTTGTGGTTCGAACTGATTTGCTATTATTTTTATTTAACAGAGTCTGGGGTTTTGGCTCGTTGGTAAATGGCTTCCACGGCTGTGAATCCAATGTGGGGCTACTCTCAGCAAACATCCCTTCTTGAAGTTCCCATATGGTCCCTTCTTTCTTCTCTCTTTGCTGTGATAAGGAGTTAGAATATCTCATATTAGAGTTTAACCATAGAAACATAAATTGCACCTTCTAGGATAGAAGTGTAGAAAAGAAAAACTGATACTCAGGTAAAAAAGAATATAGAGTACCGGAGGAGTGGTTGATTGATTGCTTGCTGGAGAAGATTGGTACTTTAAAGCATCTCTATTTGGTGATGGGGTTCTAGCAGCAAGGGCTTGCTTGAGTTCTTGGAGCTCCTGTCTCTGAGAACGGCAAATAGAAGATAATTTTTCGTATTTGGAAGTTATTTCGGCCTTCTCAAGGTTAGATTGTTGCAACTGTTCCTTCAGCTTATCAATTTCTGCCTTCAGAGATTGTTCTCTTGTTGTTTCCGAGTCAAGCTTGGCAGTATCAAAATCAGCAACAAAAGTATTAAAGGTCTCATTCTGGGAAGTTACTTTATCCGTTTGAGAGACTCTCGGTTTCCCAGAACCACGGTTAGAATCATCAGAGTAAAACTTTATTTCGAAGTCTGAGGGACCGTCAACTGATTTCCTAATGGAGCTCCCTTGTGAAATCCTGGCAGACTGAGACCGCATATTAAGATCTCTAGGAGGGCTAATCTCAGGTTGACCACGGTTAGGTTTTTCATCATATACAGGGCTGCCTTTATCTGTGCCAGGTGAAGTCTTGGCATGTTGAGTAGACCAGAATGCACCCAATGGAGCCCCACTGCCACCCAAGGTTTGAGCTTGTTCTTTAGATGATGGTGGAGGAGGAGGACTCCTTCGAGGCATCGGTGATGACCTCCTTGCAGAATTGGACATGCCTATTTCAAACACAGTTTGTATCAAAATTACTTCACCCAAAAGAAAATGAAATCATAGATAAGTTCATTAGTAATAAGTCATGGTGAATCTCAAACTTGTACTCACCTTCAACATCGACGTCCACCCCCCGCATGTCAACTGGCCTATCCGGTAATGACTTCTTACTTTCTGGAGGTAAAAGCTCATTGACACGAAACCATACCTGCCACCAAGAAAAACTTAAGGATGTTAATAAGCAGAAAATGAAACTAAGAACAGCTAAGACTACCACTGACACGGACAATCTAGAACTAACCTAGATTCATGGAGATGAATGGCCAATCAAGCAAAGCCCTTGCCTGCGTGATGTCGGGTCTGTCGCCTGGAGAAGATTGGAGCATTTCCTTGATTAAATCTGTGACCGAAGAACTGTATTTTGGCATCTCTGGGATGCGGTAGTTTCCATTTAATATTTGCAGCTTTGATTCCCCATCAAAAGCAGATTTGAAGTAGCATATTCGGAAAAGAAGACATCCAAGAGCCTGGTAAAAGAGATAACCAGTTAACCCATAATATACAAATAACAACTGAAATAAGAAAATAAGAACCGCCAGAAATTTGCAACTGTGAAATGATGGTAACTTATTTCCTTCTGAGAGAAAGAATAAGCAACATACAACTGATCCTGACTAATTTGGGGGGTATCAACTTACCCAAATGTCAACTTTCTCGTTTATAAGTTCTTTACGAAACAGATCCCACATCTGAAACAACGCAAAAATACAATGAGTTACTAAACAAATACTTTTGATGGTATTGATTATAAACAGCAAAAGTTTTTTCATTCAACCTCGGGAGCTCTATAGGCAGGAGTTGTGTGCTTCCTGATATTGTCTTCTTCAAGGCCCATCTCTTCAGGCCTTTCAAAACGTTTGTGATTAGTCGATGTGCTTCCAAAGTCACACAACTTCCAGGCTCCATCCTGCCCTAATAGAAGATTCTCAGCTTTCAAGTCTCTGAAAAGCAGAAGAAATTTGTTAAAAGAGAGCGTAGTATATTTGAAGTTTCTAATGTAAAAGAATGTATATGCTTTAAACAGTTCTATGTAACGCTGCAGAGTTCAACTTTGTATCAGTAGAATCAAATGCTTCCATAATCGAAAGTTTACCTATGAGCGATAGGTGGGGATTGACAGTGCATGGCAAAAACTGCATTGCACACATCCCTGAAGATTTTAAGAACTGATTTCTCGTCAAAAAACCCAGCTCCCCTACTTTCCAGCACACTAACCAAAGATTTCTCGCAGTATTCCATCACAATTAATGCTTCCTTTGTTCTCCCCATATCCAGAATAGTCTGAGCTTGAAGAGATACAACATTAGGGTGCCCTTTGAGTGATTTCATTACCGAAATTTCCTTCATGACCAGATCGACTGATTCCTGGTCATTGCATATAATGTGTTTCAACGCATACTGCTGGGACGAGTGATTAATGTCACGTGCAAGGTAAACACTAGAGAATCCTCCTTCAGCAATAACATTGCGGATATTGACCTTCAGGTTGCCAATGTCAACAGTTCGTCCCTCGAGCCCAACTTGTTCCTTCCCCATGAAAGGCTTGAACTTCCACATGACTAAACAACTGCAGTCAGGAACCTGCATTTTTATTCAATAGTTATAGTTAACAATCCGAGGACTAATAAATCAAAGTTAGAATCCAATTAGCAACTGGAGACGGTAAAGTGTTCGATCGGTAGGTACAGGTTTTTTAAATTTAAAAAACTCCCAAACACCAGGCCGGCAATACCGAAATTAGTATTACATACTTAGTGATACAAGACACAGAGGCAGGCATTACATGCAGAATCTAGCTAGTCAATCTAATAGAAGAAGAATCCTCCCTAGAGATTTGTAAGAAATCACAAACTGATATTCAATTATCAGCATGTATTTTTCTATCTAATGAATGCACTACACTTGTCCAAACCTTTTTAAATGTTAAAAAGCAATAAATACATTAAACTTCAATTGTGTATAGATCTGAAACAAAAACAGAATCAACAAATTCTGGGTTAAGCTAACAACAGTTCCACCAAGCTTATTTGAGCATTAAAATCTAAGAATATAACTAGCTACAGCAGATCTAAAACAAAAAAAATAACCTGTAAATAAAATCTATAAATTCTAACTATAAACCACAAGCCAACAATATACAATAACGAACAAGTTTAAATCAAATCAGAATTTCGTACCTAAAAAATGATCTGAAGAATGGAGAAGATCAAGTACAGTATCTGAAAAATTACAACATTCAAGATGGAAATGCTTGTTGAAACCAGAGACAAGATCTGAGACGTTTCGTGATCTAAAAGGTAATGTTTAACAGGTTTATTGATTCCTGATAAGAGGAATATAAGAAATCAGAGAGGAGGACACGCAGGGTATCATAATATACTTTCTCTGAGAGAGAAGGAGAGAGAGATTGGGGAACAATAAGAAATGCGTAAAGCGTAATAATAATGAATAATAAGGTTATTGATTGACGAGTGGGTGTGGGAGGGAGAAAGAGACGAAGAAACCAAGAAATGTATTGAGGTGTGGAGGTCGCATGATTAGTACGTGACCTTCTAGCTAATCGAACTTTTACTTTCTCACTACTACTACTACTCCACCTCCTCTTCTCGGCTTTCTTTTTGGAATTATTGGTGTTGGGAGTCGGATGGTTCAACTCGGCCTTTCCCGATCCGAGATGATCAAACGATTCAAATTAATTTGTTCCTCGGATGAAAAACAGGGTCCAGTTTTGGACACTAACGATTCATCGTGGCTAGGAGTAGGACAGTCACAGTAAACCGTACTTCAGTCGGAAAGACTACAGTGAGAGTGGTGGCAACAGTTTTGCAAAAATATAACTAACTAAAACCAATAAAATTGAGAAAAAAATTCGATAATAAAATGTAGGCACAGACAAGATTACATATCGCATATACCGATATTTTTGGCTTCGTTTAAAATCCGCATGTATAATGTTTTCACATCTGCCGATTGTGCTTGACGTTTTGCAAGAATGACAAACATAATTAGTGAATACGATGGCGTATGCAGGGACGAAGCCGAGAATTAAGGGACAAAAATCAAGATTTTCATCAGGGCCGGCCTTGGGGGAAGGTTGCCAAGATTAAATCTTGGGCAACACAATTTTAGGGGCAACAAATTTCATGAGGTGATGAGTGTTGTGAGGTGAAAAATTGCATCATGGCCCTAGTATGCCGTTGCAACCTAAAATCCCATGTGACTCAAAATTACCAACTCTGTCCAATCTCTTGAGAATCATCTTGAATTGAAATATTATATGTATACCGATTCAAAAATTGTCCAATAATTCAATATTTACACTCTGACTTAAAAATTTATCTCTAGCTAGTACTAATCTCTAGCTGTATTTTTGAAGCCCTTAGGAATGCTAAAATGTAGCGAAAGCTGTAGTGCCAATTTTGTGAGGGTTGCTTTAATTGTTGTGGATGTGTATTCAAGAATCACCCAAACGTTCATACAAAAACTAAACAAGGTTACAAAATTTGTGAAAGACATTTCATTTGTATATAACAAGCACCAATCAACGCGTAACTCAAGGTAAGACCCATCTTTAGCTCAATTGCATCCCCAACAACTTGAGTACATAACTTGTCTATGTGATTCTTCAGATTCATAATTTTTTTGCTGCTCCATCATCCTATGGATGTAGTCAGCATTCCTCATCTTGATGTAATTATATATCTGGTTTGAATCGTTTAATGTAGGCACGTTCCGATGGAGGCGCAAAAAGCAGTGGTTAATGTCTGACTTCCGATATTGTGCCCAAAAATTTAAGAATTAATCAGCATTATGCACCTTTTTATTTGTTTCCGGGGTTAATATAGATAGGGTTAATTATCTTCGTTATTTGAGTGCTTAAGAGACTGCTTTGTATGGGCAACAATTTTTGCTCTAGTCTCGGGGCGCCAAAGCCTCAGGGCCGGCCCTGATTTTCATTTGGTGGGGTAAAATGTCAATAAAAAGTTGAAAACTCTTTATATCTAATTTTCAATGTCGGAATTACAATCGTTAGAGAGGATTGTTGGCAACCTAGCTACAAGCTGGGTTCCAACTCCTTTCTGTATTACAATTCCTAATCGCTGGAAAAGAAAATTTCTCTCATGCTTTTTAACATCATGCCTAGATAGATAGTTCTTTATCCTCTTCAAGAAGTCAATAGTTTCTTCGCCGAGTTCGCCTAAAGTTGAGAAAGCTAAAGCGCCAAAGCCGTAACCATGGTTTCTGCATATATCGAAATATTTAGTGTGTTTCCGCTTCACAGCATTTCCTATAGCAACACCTGGACGGAATGTGCTAACTCCACCTCCCGTAAAAGGTGAAACACATGTGACATCAAGGCACACATCACGACCATTGTCCCAATTGTATACTAGAACGTCTGCTGGTCGCAAGTCACTACCTGTGTTGGACAACAGAGTGATTTTAGTGAAAAACCAGTAAATACCCCTTAAAGTTTTCTTGGCAAGTGCGGGTAGTAGCCCCGCACATGTTACGGCTTATGTATAGATCAATCAACCAGTTTATTATCGGTTTATGTATTTTAGCCGACATGTTACGTGCATATCAGTCGGTTCTGGTACAATTCAAAAACCCTAGTTTGCGAAAATTTTGATTTTGAATGTATAGATCAATCAAAAACATATTTAAGAGGAATTGGTTGAAAAAATTCTTCTTCTTCGCTTTGATTTAAAACTTTTAATCCCCTCAGTGATCCAGTATTACTAGGTTATAAGTTATTACAACTGACCATGTCAGTTACATTAGAACTTACACCGTGCAGTGGAGGGCGTAGAACTATCTGTCATACGCTTACATGGTTCCTACGATGGTGGCTCCGCTGATGTTGCGCGGTCTTTATAGTCTTGCGGTGGCTCTGCGCTCTTAAGGGAGACGTATCAAATATGGCACCCACAACCTGTCCTTTTTTAATGAACCTCGGGATGATTTATTGCGGAGAAAATGCTTCTTTACATATGCTTTTCCGGATGATTCTGATGTGCAATGTGTCGTTCGTTCCTTAGTCGGTTTGCTGGTGCGGTTTAGTGCGGACGACTTCTACTGTCTTGTCAGACCTTTCTTCTTCTCTGCGGATGTGTTGTGCTGGTGCGGTTACTGTTGATAATGCGTTGCGTCATTTCGTGTGCCGAGGGTGAAATTGGGTTTTCACTTGAATCTTGAAGTTATAAATTGCCGGTGATGAAGCAATCGGTCATCATCTCTTCCTCGGAAATCTTTTTTCCTTCTTATCTTCTTTAGTAAAAAGGATTTTCTTCTGCTTCTTCATTTCTTCGAAGATGGCTGGTGATAAGGCTTATGCTGCTCGTGCTCGTGATTCTTCCAAGATAAAGAAGGGTTTTTCTTTTACTCCGTCCTCTTCGGTTCACTCTAGTTCTTCTTCTAAGGATTCCCTTTTTACGAAGAAGCCAAAATAATCTCCTTGTACCTACAATAATGTTCGTGAAGATCTCTGGCGATCCAAGGAGAAAACCGTGAAACTTGAAGTCGAATATCGTGAGGCGATTGAAACTGAGATACGTTATTGTTAGAGCATGGCTCGGTCAACCTCAAGTGTTGGTATGTCAAGCTTAGTTGTCAAATTTAGTGATCAAAACTCGACCACTAAACAACACTGAAAAAGGAGGGGTACCGAAATACTACCAACTTTTCGTTTTGGCTCGTGAGTCTTATGGTTTAAGTCTGGACGATCTCAAAAATCAATATCCAAACTTATAACTGGAGTTGTTAGACCTCGACAAAGACTACTTTGGAGTCAACTCGACAGTTATGCAATAAAGTACTACTTGGTGCTTTAATTATAAATCAGAGTTATAATGCGGAAAGTAAAAGCACACAAGACACCAGAGATTTTTTTAACGAGGAAACTGCCTTGCAGAAAAACCTCGGGATCTCGTCCAGTTTGAACACTGCCCAGTACAAACTGACTACAAACACTAGCCTACTATAAGACTTCGGTCTGGGATGTAGCAGAGACCAACTCAAGCCCTCCAAGCGAATTGGCTACTGTCGCCTTCCTTACGTCTCTAGATCCCCCACAGATCGTCACGCACTTGATTCCCCCAGCTGACGTCCTTTACAGGCCTAAGAGTTGCTTTGACCGATGCCAAAGGCTTGTGTCAGCAATACTGGCTTTTCAACCAAACTGTTGACGTATGGTGTAACTGTCCTCTATCAGTTTACCACACATAAGATGACTTCCTTCGGATTGTTAAATCCAGGTCATACGGAAATCTACTTCTTGAACCGGGGCTGACACGCAAACCAAGTAAGCAATGCCCAATTCGAATCTACCTCAGTTATACACGAAGAACCACTTAAGGAACTTGTATAACTGGAGCCAACTAGGTCTTACAACACCGAGTGCAGCCGTGCGTTGCTACCTTTCCAACCTTTACGTAACTTAACTAGTTCTTGAATAGTCGTATAGCAGAAGAGACAGACTTTAGAATAGACAAGAACTAAGATAGGTTACTGAGGTTACAGGTTAATCTGATCAACCACAAAGGGATCAATCTACCTGTGCTTCCCAACTCTCAAGAGAAGTCTTTATAGTCGTAGGGAGTTCCCAGAGGAGCTGCAACCTATAGAGGATGACTATACCACAACAAGCATTCACCGAAGTGAAAAGAGTTTACGCTACCTTCCCTAAGGACCTTCACGTATGCTTGATGCTTGCGGTATTTGTCCGTAGACACCTCTATTTATAGCACTCAATAAGATAGGTTGCTTTAGAATAAAGCAATCAATTACTTGTCCCACAAGTTAGGGAAACCCTAAACTTGGCAACCAAGTAATAGAGATTAATCTCAATTGGAATTCTTTTTAGAATTATCTGCCAAGTGTTTTGTTAGCTCAAAAACACTTCAAGATAGAAATCCAACAGACCAGAGATAATCTTATCTTATTGACTCATTGAGGATCGTTAGATGGAACACAAAAGATATTCTGTATAACCAAGTCCATCTAAGAGATAAAGGAGTTTTGGAATTTGACTCAGAGTGAAATTCTAGGAGAATATTCACTAAATCCGACACCAGGCAGAATGACCGACATTCAGGTTCGCGTACTGGTTCGCGAAATGTTCAGCCATTCGAACTCAGAAGAATTCCGAGTTTCTAGTTTGCGAACCGGTTCGGGAACCGTCCGCCTGTCAGATTTCGTCAAATCTGGATTCCGCTGGAAGTACTGGGCTGAGCCAGAACTTTAGACGTGAGAACGTCCTCAGCTGTGATCCATGGACTCTTTGCTCAAGAGTACTCCTTTAGATTCATCCATATCCAACTAACAGTTTGCAAGCAAACCATTGTAATGGACACATGGCACCGAATCTGTCTCATACATTCTTGTACTCACAGTAATTTGTGGGATCAAATACTGGTCATGACACAAGGCCACGTTACACAAGAATACGATCTCAATCGCTATTATCACTACTAAAGTAGTCGACTATTTCGAAAGAATAGAGAAAGTAGAAATAGAAGAATATCCATAAAGTCATAACTCCTACTAACCTTTTATCGATGAAGAATAATTGATGTCTTCTTTGTCTTCGCAGTCTTCGTCTTCAAGGTCTCTACTACTTTGCCTATATCCCAATTCCGAAATCTAAACTCTAGTAGGCTAAATCAAGAATTGAGTTTTGACACCTAAAACTGACAACTAGCTTGACATACCAACGCTAGTGGGTTTGACCGGACAATGCCCTAACAAACACACATTAGGTAAAGTCATCATTGAGTTAGCTTTAGGTTGTGGAAGATTTTGGTAGGATTTAGAATCACTATTTGAAGAGTTGAAGAAGACTAAAGATCAAACGAAGACATCCAGCTTCATCATTCAAGAGGTTAGTGAATCTAAATAACGCGATTCCATTATCTTTTTGTTATGACTTGATCACTTGTGATCAGTGTGTCTTAAGATATAACTCCACTTTATCACTTGCGATATTGTTGTTGAAGTTATGACGTTCTATATTGCTTAGAGCTTTCTTTTCTTCTCCGTCTCTAAGTAATATAAGGTTTTTCCTAAAATCTTCGGGTTGGATATAGCAGCTGTGATGTTGTCTCGGTAGTATTACGAGATTTAATCCATCACAGTATTGTGTCTCAAGTTACCTAGTCTGACTATGTCGGATTGATTAGCGAGTACTTGTATGAGCTAAATGTAAGTGAGATCGTGACCCACACTTATGTTGTGTAAACTCGATATACTGCTGTTCTGAGCTTCGAATACTGCGTCATGGTTGGGCTCTGATTACTGAAGTTCTGAATCATTTACTTGATTCTATATATGAACATCTCCTATGCCATATCATACTTTTAGATTTCGAAACCATATTCTTGATTATCTCATCTTATGGATTTTTAGAGTTCGAAACCTCAATGTAGGTTTTGTTTCGAAACCATAATCTGGTTTTCGCATCCATAAGTTATTGGTCCAAAACTTAAATATTGTGACCAATGAGAGAACTTGAGTTCGAAACAATGTTTGCTGGCTAACAGTGACTTGAGAATCGAGACCAATGTGTCTTGACCATTTGAGTTCTAAAAGGTCTAGTAGACCCTGGGGTTTCCTAAAGGTTTATATGAAACGGGAAATATAGCATGTGCGTCAACGACAAAAAGGTGTGATGCTGAAACATCTCTTGACCACATGGACTCTCAAGTTCTTTTTTTTTTCTTTGGCAAAGCTTCCCATGGCAGTGGCCCTGGGAAACAATTTTATTAATGAAGCAATAAAAAAGAAGAGGGGGCGAAGCCTGACCTCGAGAACAAGAAAAAGAAGAAAGCAAATAAAAACAACTAACACGATTACATATTTCTAAAACGATACAAAGGCAAAGGAGAATTATCAATAGAAAGAGCGTGCCTAATAAAATCTGGTAGCTCAGTCCACCAGTGCGAGCTAATCGAAGCCCCATGCTTAGCCAGAAGATCCACAACCGAGTTTCCCTCCCTATATGTATGTGAATATCTGAACTCAATCGTAGCTAAATATCGAAGACAATTAGACCAATGAACAGCCAAAGGCCAAGGCACTAAGCTTGGGTTCTTCATGGCTAGAATCACATGAGTGGAGTCACATTCCAGCCAAAGCCTTTGGAATCCCCTAGACTGAGCAATCCGAAAGGTATAAATGCTCCCCAAAACTCAGCAAAAACTGAGTTATTGAAACCAACACTTTGAGCTAAACAACCAACCATCAACCCTCTAAAATCTCTGAAAACTACACCACAACTTGTTATGCCTGGATTACCCAGAGAGCAACCATCTGCATTAGCTTTAATCTAGCTGCGTATAGGAGGCTGCCAAGATA
>JAJJMA010022818.1:0-10600 GCA_023529015.1 Papaver nudicaule
TGGAGAAGTGTTTTTGCCCGCACGCTTACTTCGCACGCGCAAAAAAATAGCAACGGAAATTCGCAACAGAAAACCTTCTGTTTCGGAATTCCGCAACGGCCCAAAAGTGTTTCTATTCCGCAACGGCAGCATTACCGTTGCTACTCAGTGTTGCTATTCGCCAAATATGGTGTAGTGAACTTAGACTTTTCATAGCATTTTGACGCCCCTTATAACCCACTCTGGGATAGGGATCGTAAACCTGGTCTCTCAAGTAATTTTACCGGTCCCTAAATAAGTGTTTTTTTTAATGAGTAGTGTAACTTGTAGCTGAATGATTCTATAGTTCACTTGCTCACTCACTTTGGATACATTTCCTTTTCCGTTTTCTGGCATGAAACCCATCTTATGGCATCCAACTTAGAGCAAGCACTATGGTGCCATTTTTTTGAGTTTTATCCTCAAAAATTAGGTATAAAAAAAGGTCTCAAAAAGCAACTACTACGGTTGGGAGGCGGCCATTGAAAGGTCGCCCAAATCTGGGGGTCGGCCACTTAGTGTACGCCCCCAGTCAATAGTTAACCTTGACCCCAATTACCCTATAAACCAAAATTTGATTTTCAAGTTATACCCACATACCTCATCCAAGCCCTCCATTTTTAACGGTAAAAACATTTAAGGCCGTCTATTTCATAACGGTTATAAATAGATCCGTTGGGTTTTTCAACTATAAAACCAACCAATCCTCACAACTACATTTTCATCCCAATTAATCTCAATTTAGCTGAATCTCTCTTCGTTTTACCAAAAAAATATGTCTAACCCATCTTCTTCCCAGCCTCATGTTGATCGAAAGGGTAAACGCCCAGTTAGAGAAATACATTTTATGAGTCAGCGTCCATTAGAGAAAATTAGTTCAACACCTCCTAATTACAACGACAATTCTACTCCTCCCACCACGCCGAACTTTGTGTTAATTGGTACGCCTTCAGCATCTCCCCAACCAAACTTCGTTTTAGTCGGTACTCCCCCAGCATCTCCTCCTCGGAGACATTATCGAAACTTCACTGATAAGATAGTTCTTGAATACTATTATGAGTGTACTCCATCTCAAAAACCATTATCTCCCCCTCCATCAACACGAAAGAAGCCTAGTTCTGCTCCATTTACGTGGCGTGAGGATCATTATTTTTGTAGATATCTCATGTTGTACTATCCAAAACCGCATGAAGTTAAACGAAGTCGTGTTGGGGTCAATTGGTCACTATTGTGGAGTTATGTAGAAGAAGACTTTGACGAACATGTACCGAATTTGTTCTTAAACGAAGTCGTGTTGGGGTCTTCTTCTCATGTTGTCGGCTCGATGGAGTATGATACACAAAAACGTCGACGATTTTATGAAATTGGGGAGATCGGTTCGACGACAACTTAGGGAAGTTAAAATTGAAGATGCTGAAATTCTATCTAGGACTTTGCAGCTATGGAAAGAACGTAAAGGGAAGGAGTTTGAGTATGAACAACATTACCATCTCCTCAGTACTTTCTTGTGTACCATTTATCAAACTTGAGTAATTATGCTTAATGTAAGTTTAATGTTCCGATAAATGCAAATTAGATATTCATTAATGTTTTTAATGTGTAACATGTTTCCATACACCACCAAACTTATTTATAATCTAACTCCCACTCCTCCAGCATGCAACCCGTTGAGGGCTTACAAAGTGATATAAAGAAGGTTCTAATTGTGATAAACCCAAATGTTCAAATTTGGAAAATTGTGAATTATAATTAAATAACAGTCGTGGAAAACAAATTCTTCTCCAACTCTTCTCGAATAATCCGCTCTAGCCCGCTCCTCCTACATTTAAAAACAAAGGGAAACTAAGAATTGTTAGGCTTAAACATATTACCAATCATCGAACATGAAAATGCTTTTACACCTAGTTTTGGATACAACTTACAATTTCTTCCCTTGTCAACAGTTGTATGCGTGACCTGCTAATCCCAACCCCGCTTCGAAGTTGATGTAATCGTATACTTCTCTGAATGGTTATATACTTATTAATAGCTTGCATAATTTGCTTTTTCCTCTTTGCCAAAGATCGAATGGTTGCAGGATCCTATTCCAAGCAACAACTGCCCCACATAAAACGGCCTCCGTTACATCTTCTTGATTCATGACAAAGGAATAAGCTCGCACTAATGCAGTGTCTTCTTCAGGGGTGTATACTGCCATTATTACCAAGGAAATTGAGATGTTGAAAAGATTAAGATGGATTGGGATGTGCAGACAAATTTGGTGGTTTTTCAGTACTCTTAAAACCTATTGTTTTTAAAGACATAGAGCGTCAAATACAAAGGAGATACTATAGAAAAAGATAAAATCTCAATTCTACTACAGAAAGAAAATACAACGTAATAACAAACGATAAAAAGAAAATCCAACACTATTCGAAACGATAAAAAGAAAATCCAACTCTATTAGAAACGATAAAAAGAAAATACGTATGTCTCCTATGGCAGTGTTTTATCAAATCAATTTTTTTCATCTGATTCCCTTGTCCCCCGTGTTAGGGTATTTTCACTTCAATTCCGACATGTCAAAGTGGTCTTGTTTTTCACACAATGTGTGATCACTTCAAGTAGTTGTGTTTAATCGTATCATCAACAGTGTTTCCCATATGTCCATCAATTGAATAGTTACATTTTTGAAGGGTATAAGAAGGTGATCTTTGGTCGAAAGAAAACCACCCCACTATCTTCTCACTTTCTCAATTCATATCACGCATGTTCTAGGATTCACTTGCATATAGTCTACCAAAAAACTTCTCTTCATCATGGTAAGATACACCAATGCTGAAAACGAAGCGATCGTCAGGAGTTGGGCATTTGTTTACTTGCAAAGAGATTTCAGATTGCTCTGTGTAACTGCAAGAGTCATGTGGTCTCGTATCATGGATAGGCTGAATGAGTACAATGGGAATGCTAATCACAGAACCTTAGATTCAATTAAGAGGCGTGTTAGGGTTATTAAAATAGCAGTATGTCTCCTTCCAGAGAGTTCTATACCAGTGCGGTGTAGGGCATCTAACAAGGGCCAACGTGGTAAGTGATTTACGTTTAGATAAATTTATGTTTTAAAATGCTTTCAGTTTGCTCAGCAAAATACTTCACCGGTCAAAAAAAATTATTTCAGGAGACCATGGCGGGCGACACTTATGCAGAAAACATGGGAAGCCATTTCAATACTACAACTGCTATTTAATTTTCAAGGAGAAGTTTTCTTGGATGAACCCTGAAGTGCACCGGCCAGATTCCACCAGTGGTTTTTCTGATGATGACATAGAAGATGAAAGATTATTAGGTACCACATCCGAAGATGAAGAAAATTACTGGAGGACCTCATCCGAAGATGAGGCTTTAAAATGTGACACTATTGGTTTTGTGGGTATATCACTGGCAAGCCCTCACACGAGACCTCACTCGTCCAATGGGGAGGCCTATTGGTTTAAAGGAGTGCCGTTTAGATTTTAAATATGTTGAATGTACTGGGGTTAACACTTCTTAAATAATGAAAATCTAAATTGCATTACATCAGAATTCAAAATGCATGGTGCATAAGTATCAACTCTAACCTACATCAGACATCAATATTAAACTAAGATTACAAATTAAAGATTAAAATCAGCATCTGGACCGTATCCATTAAGTTTCTCGCGCAACATATCATAGCAATCCTCGTGGAGAAACTCACATCCATGCTCGTCAAGATACCTGGTTTTCGCATGAGCTTTCTGCAGTCACCGAGTTCAAATTTTATTATGTATGCATTTAAGTTGTAATGAAAAATGTGTATCATACAACCAAAAACATATTACTTACCCGTACACTGTCCATCCATTCCCCACCATCAATGATGAGCTCAATCATAATCGTCATAAATTTCTTCATAGATTGATTAATAATTCGAAATCTAAACGCCAGGTCTAGAGCTGATCTTTCATTGGGGTTTCCGTTGGTGCATCGGTGAAAGATTTGAAGAACCCTTTTCCAGTATACGCCTCTACTCCTTGGTGGAGTAGAGTTGTCACGATAAAGCTCCATGGATATATAAGCCTGTGTTACAGCAGTATCTTCATCTTCAGAAAAATTCCTCCTTGCCATATTGAGGAGTTTAGATGGAAGCTCCAACTTACTTGGTTATATAGCAAAAACCCCAACGGATATATTATTTGAAAATATTACCGTTACAAATTTAACGGCCGAGATTGGTTAGACCGTTATAATTTAGAGGGTTCAGATGGAGTGTGTGAGGGGTGTGACAAAAACAACGCCAAAATATTTATTTTTCAAGGAATAAATCTAAGTTACAACATTGGAATTGAAGCTTAAATCTAAGTTACATCGAAATTCAAGATTAAATCTAAGTTACATCGGACAACAACCTCAAATATAAGTTACATACTTATAATCATCTGTTGTATTAGGCGAAATGAACATAATCAAACCCGGGAACAAATCCTCTGAGTAGTTCATACGCCTCATCAAAATTAAAAGGTTTACCATATTGCCTTTGAAATTGATGTCGGCCATCTCGAGTCTACAAAATCCAAAATAGATATAGTAAGTTATTAAATATCAACCTATATGTTCACTTCAACTAACAATAATTTGCTTGAAAAGCTCACCAAGTCCTCATGTGGAGCGTTCATGTTTTCACGATGAAGTGTAGCAAGCACTGAGACAAACCGCTTTACCTCCTTCCTGATGCTACCAAATCTAGCTCTCAAAGATTTCCAGTCTCTCATGTTCGGATTTTTGTTTGCCGCAGCAAAGGCTCTGAAAATCGATTGCCAGACAAATGATGTTGATTCATTTCTGCCAACTGCACCATCTAATGTTATACGTATATAAGCATTTGTAAGAACAACATCTTCTTCGGCAGTATAATTGAGCACCATTTTCATGCAACTGAAAGATTTCAAAGTGAGAGTTAGAGTGTAAAATCAATGAAAATGGTTTTGATTGGGATAATTTTTGAGTAAGGAAGGGTGGCCTGGCTTTATAGTGAAAAAACCCAACGGATCTATTTTCATTGTAGCCAATATGACCGTTAGAGAAGATTTTACCGTTAAGAATGAGTGGTTTAGATGGGGTGTAAAGGGGGTGTGAGGATAAAAGTCAAGCAAAAATAAAAATCGAGGGGCGGACACTAAATGAGCGCCAAATATTGGGCGGACACTTAAAGGCCGCATGCGTACACTGAGTGGCCGCAAGGTACGTACACTGAGTGTACGCCCCTTAAAAACGACTTAAAACTTGTCACAGATGTGAGACAAGTTTTAAGTTGTGACACAACTTTTACACAAGTTTTAAGTCTTTTGACCTACTATTCATCAAAAAGGTGCACCATAGTGTTTGCTAAGAGCAAGCACTATGGTGCTACTTTTTTGTGTTTTTTACTCACATTTTAGGTTTAAAAAAAAGCAAGACAAATCTCAACTACTATGGTTGACAGGTGGCCATTGAATGGCCGCCCAATTTTCGGGGGCGGCCACTTAGTGTCCGCCCCCAGTCAAGGTTTGACTTTGACCATAAATACATCATTTTTCACACTTTGCAACTATACTCACACCCAATAGTTTTCACCCAAAATGCGATTTTTAAGTTGTTACACTCAATCATACTTGCATTAAAAATAAATTGAATTACATTGTGGTGATAAAATCAAATCTAAATTACATCGTGATGATTATATAAGTATTTGTAACAACTCAATCATACTTGCATTAAAAATAAATTGACTTACATTGTGGTGATAGAATAAAATCTAAATTACATTGTGATGATTATATAAGTATTTGTAACAACTCAATCATGCATTAAAAATGAATTGACTTACATTGTGGTGATAAAATAAAATCTAAATTACATCGTGCTGATTATATAAGCATTTGTAAGAGCAATATCTTCCTCCGTAGTAAAATTCTTAACCATATTAAACCGAAATGAAAGACTTTGAGTGAGGGTTAGAGTGAAAAATATGTGAAATGTTGGATATTTTCAACAAACCCCTGATTTTGTAGGAGCTATGAAAGGGTTCGGTGATCGACCTGACCGGTCAGGTCGCGGGGGTCTAGGGGGCAGCACACCCTAGCAGAGTGCGAGACAGCGTCTCGGAGAAATTTTTCTGTTTTTAGGGTTCTAGTTGACAGTTAGAAAACTGAATAAGTGGTTTAGATGGGGTGTAAGAGTGGTGTGAGGAAAGAAAAACCAAGCAAAAAAAATATTTGAGGGGCGGACACTAAGTGAGCGCCAAATACTGGGCGTACACTGAAAGGCCGCAGGGTGCGTACACTGAGTGTACGCCCCTTAAAAACGACTTAAAACTTGTCACAGATGTGAGACAAGTTTTAAGTTGTGACACAACTTTTACACAAGTTTTAGGTCTTTTGACCTACTATTCATCAAAAAGGTGCACCATAGTGCTTGCTCTTAAGGAGCATATTACTATCGTAGTACAAGTTGTATAGAAACCCAACACCTGTGGTGCTCATAAGTGAGACTTGGAAAGAGTCGCACTTTATCTCTCACTTTATTTGTCGACATTACCATCCGGTTCCTTAGTCCACACAAACGTTGTCATAACAACGGTTTAATGTCCCATCTTTCTCTACTTTATGCCCATAGTAAACAGCCTTATAGAATGGGAGATGTTTGAGTTTGGAATCGTTGGACCACAAATATCAACGGAGATATTTTTGCTGAGATGAACATTATCAATTTGTAAAAAACGAGATTTTTTTAGCAATTAAAGGTTAAGGACACACATGGAGATGTTAAACTAGCTAAGTCGTCGTCAATTGCTAAAGAGCAGATGTTTTTTAAGAAGGATTTGGAGGACGTGTGAGCACAGATGGACAGCCTTTAGTGGAAGGGATGCATGCGTGACACGAGCACTACTAATCAAGAAGGTCGACCTCAAGAGGAAGATTGAGTGTTACCGTCGACTGTTCATCTAGTATCTGGAATACTAGAAAAATTCCATCCTCCTAATGGTGATTTAATGGGGGACTCTGTGGTTCTCCAAAAATCGTCATGGTTTAGAGACGTCCTCCATTTCACCCCTTTTTATAATCTCAATGAATCAGTCACAAAAGACTGTCCATCGGATGGGAAAATGGAATTTTCCCCTAGATTTATTGGTGTATACGTAGAATCACCCAACTTAATAAGGTTCACCTCCTTTATTAAGGAGTAGTTTTAGTCTAATAGAAGTTGGAAGAGTTTTAGGTTAACAAATGACTAAATGAGGTCATAACTTTGTTTCTTCAACTTGTCATTGTTTGTCTGTGACTTTGAAAAAAGTTTGTTTCAAAGCCGACCTTTCTGAATGAGTACTACAGTATAACTTCTATAAAATAATAGCGTTGAGACCAAGAAATTTTATTATTTTAAAGAGATGTTATATTATCGATGATATAATCAATTAATATTGTAGAATAATTTATATATTGGAGGTTGAATAATAATCGAAGACTAATTTTGTAGAAGATTTTAAATATTATATTATATTCAAGAGTATAATACAATATTAACTAACTTTAAAGAGAAATTATATCATTGACTAATTTTATTACTGAATTTAGATATTCTATTACTGACTAATTATATTACATATTTTTTGTTTAATATATATAGAAAAATAAAGAAAAACAAACCAATACTAAACCATATTTTGAGAAAAATTGATGTATGAAAATTATTTTTTATTTTTTAAGTAGAATTATTATTTTATATACTATTTGGGACCTATTAATGCTTAAGGGGACTTTTAAAATATACTCTCTCTGTCACAGTTTAACTGTCCTCATTATTATTTTCATTTGTCTCAAAATGTAACCAACTTTTAATTATATCTATATTTTTCCAACAAACTCGCAGATATACCCTTAAAAAATATCTAGATAAAGTGGAAGCAAATTTATAAATATATATTCTTATTACAAAATTTATATTATTTTTTCCTTTTATAGTTATCAAAAATAAAGTCATATATTTTCTCTTTATTATTTCTTACCTGAAAACAGAAATTCATTTTTGTTTTACTATATTTAATATGGGTACAGTGGGACACAAATAATCTCCTTATTTTTTTGACTTAGTCAAAGAGGTCAATTAAACTGAGACGGAGGAGTATTTTTTTATGTTTTTATCGAATTTATTATTTTAGTATTAACGGTCCAACTTGGGACCATAAAATTTTATTATTTTATTGAGAATATTATATTATTGAATATTGCAACTTGTAGCTGAATGATTCTATAGTTCACTTGCTCACTCACTTTGGATACATTTCCTTTTCCGTTCCCTGGCATGAATGCCACGTGAACATAACGAGACAATATTCCCATCTCATGGCATCCAACTTAAGGAGCATATTACTATCGTAGTACAAGTTGTATAGAAACCCAACACCTGTGGTGCTCATAAGTGAGACGTGGAAAGAGTCGCACTTTATCTCTCACTTCATTTACCAACGTTACCATAACAAACGTTAGTCCACACAAACGTTGTCATAACAAACTGAAATTCCTCTATATAAATATCAAGAAGAGGAGAGGAGAGGAGAGGAGTAAACAAGAAAAGTAGGAAGCAAAGAAAAAGTGAAGCAAAACCACAGCAACTATCCACAGTTTTAAACATCATCTTCGACTTGAGAAGCAAATTGAAGGAGGAAGTAATTGATCACAAATTTTCAATGGCATCAATTGTGAATTCATCAAATAAACCTCGCCGAAGAATGTGTTCCTGTTCACCATCAAATCATGCCGGTGCGTTTCGGTGTAGTCATCATAATCAGCAGCAGACCAACAGTATGCAGTACTCTAGAAATGGTAGACTTCGTTCTGCTGATCGAGAGCTTTTGAAGAGGGCATTAATGACACCCGTTCGCCGATCTGTTAAACGGTGTCGGGATTTTAGGCCAACTCCAAGTCGTCTCTCTAGTATGTCAATAGCTACTAAAATTACTTCTTCATTCTGGACTGTAATTTGTTCTTGGTTCAGCAATTATTTTAAGCATATGATCACACGTCGGTCGAACGAGCTCTGTAACAATGGCTAAACAAGTGAATACATGCTGATTCGAAACCACATAATGGACAAGAGTACAGAAATTCTCACACGTGCAGTGTGAACTGTGGCTCCAACAGCTCCATAATACACAACGAATTTGTCACATTAGAAGAAAGAGTAGAGATCCAAAAACTTTTCCAAGGGTAGATGGGTTTTCCTGAAGATGAAGTTTCAGGTTGGAAAACGCACAACTTTGCCGGATCACCAATAATCTTCACAACTGCACTTTCCATGAACAAATATGTGGTATCTTTCGAAATAGTCGGCTACTTCACTAGTGATACTAATAGCGATTGAGATCGTGTTCTTGTCTATATGACCATGTGTTATGTTGGTATTTGTTCCCACGAATACTAAGTTTACAAGAATGCATGAGATAGATTCGATACCATTTGTCCATTGCAATGGTTTGCTTGCAAATCACTTGTTGGATATGGGTGAATCTAAAGGAGTACTCTTGAGCAAGAGTCCAGTGGATTATAGCTGAGGGCGTCTAACACGTCTAAGTACTGGCCCAGTCCAGAACTTCCAGCGGATCCAAGTTAAACCTTAATCTGGAAAATGACGGTTCTCGAACCGTTCGTGAACAGTGACTTGGGAATTTTTCCTGAGTTCCAAATCGTCAATTTGTACGCGTACTAGTACGTGAACCTCAGATTCGATGCATTTGGTCGTGATTCAGATGGACGGTTTGCGAACCGGCCAAAGTGAATATTCTCTGGGATTTTCACACGGGTTAAACTCTAACTCCTTTATCTCTTAGTTGGACTTGGTTATCACAAAATATCTTCTGTGGTCCATCTAACGGTTCTCAGTGTGTCAATAAGATAAAGATTATCTCTGGTCTGTTGGATATCATTCTTGAAGTGTTTTTGAGCTAACAAAACACTTGGCAGATATATGATAAAGATTTCCAATTGAGATAAATCT
Organism: Papaver nudicaule; assembly: GCA_023529015.1. Lineage (NCBI taxonomy): Eukaryota > Viridiplantae > Streptophyta > Magnoliopsida > Ranunculales > Papaveraceae > Papaver > Papaver nudicaule. The sequence goes on from JAJJMA010022818.1 coordinate 10,048, forward strand.
AGGTTTCTTGTGTGCAAGCTAAGTAACGGGTTCGTTTTACACGGGCACTTGCTAAACTTGTGGAACAAGTAACTAGTTGCTTTATTCCTAAGCAACCTATCTTATTGAGTGCTATAAATAGAGGTTTCTAGAACGAAAACCACAAGCATCAAGCATACGTGAAGTTTCTCTGTGGAATTGATCGTAAACTCTTTTCACTTCGGTGAATGCTTGTTGTGGTATAGTCATCCTCTATTATGTAGCAGTTCCTCTGTGGGAATTACTTAACGACTATAAAGACTTCTCTTGAGAGTTGGGAAGCACAGGTAGGAGATTGAGACCATAGTGGTTGAAATCGGAGTAACCTGTAACCTTGGTAACCTGATCGCGTTCTTGTCTATTCTACGGTCCTTCTCTTCTGATATAAGGCCATTCAAGAACTGATACGTTACACACAGGGTTGAAAGGAAGCAACACACGGCTGCACTCGGTGTTGTAAGACCTAGTTAGCTCCAGTTGTATAAGTTTCTTAAGTGATTCTTTTTACAACTGAGGTAGAGACAAGTTGGGCATA
>JAJJMA010022828.1:1926-11981 GCA_023529015.1 Papaver nudicaule
CTTCTAGTTAGTTTTGTATACTTTTTCTGGGACCTAAAACAATCCTTTTCCCTTAGTCGAATTTGATCAAGCTAAGGTCCAGTGGGAGAGGGATCGTAATGACTACCTGAATGAACTAACTCTTAGGGATAGTCAGATCCGTTCCTTGGAGACTGATTTGGGTAAGATGGCGAATACTCATGAGGATATGATCCAAAGTATGTTTGCCAATCTCTCAGAGGAGCACTCTAAGACTGTTGAAGGTCTTCATAGACAGCTTAGAGAATCTCAGTCCCAGATTGAGTGTTTAGAGTCTGCCAAACGAGGTCTGAAAGACCAAGTTAAGACTTTTGTGCGCTGGCAAAAAGATCATCAACCTATGCTCAATCAGATTGAGGATTATAAGGATGCCTCTGAGCGTGCGGCTGATGAGTTAAGGGCTTCACATGAGCTTGTTAGAAGGTTGCGTGATGCCATGACAAAGCATGCTGATGCTTGCCCCATGGATACTCATGCCTTGACCCTTCTAGAAAAGCAGTATAGTGAGCTTGATTCTGCCAGGTTGGACACTGAGCAGACTCTGAGGACTATCATATCTGACTCGGAAGGTAGATTAGACTAGGCCTCAGATTTCTTTATTTGTCTTAGTGTTTTTCCTGTCTTCTGATGTTTGCTTTGTTCCTTTTTCAGGAAAATCTAGAGAGCTCGAGGAGTTGAAGTTGCAATTTGAGATTCTCAAGGCTGAGAAAGAGACTCTGGAAGCCAGGGTTGTAGGATTTGAAGAGGAGCTGAAAGAACATGATGACGATCTCCATGAGCTATATTCCAAGGAAGCTTCTGAAACAGCTAAGTCCTTGAACAAACAATGGAGGTCCAAATATGATGATCTTCTCCGCTCCATTCAGGCTCAGAAGACTCCTGAGGCATCTCCTAAATTCATGGCTTCTTTGCAAGAAACTGTCGCTCCTTCCAGAGATTCTGAGGTGTCTGCTTCCAAAGGTGCTCCAATCTCGGAGGCTGAAGAGCCTGAGGGTGTACCAACTTCTGAGGTTGAGGAAGGTTTGGAGCTCGGAGAGCAGAATGGGGAGGAGCATCCAGAGGTTGAGGAGTCAGAGAATGAGTGCCCCCAGAATCAAGAGGCTGATACTGAAGAGAGAGGGCCTTCTCCCTCCAATCTTACAGAAGATTGACTATCTTTCTCCTTCCTTTTCCTTGAACTGACTTTACTCTTGGTAGTGTTGATATTGGTTGTTCTTGGTTAACAACAAATACTTTAATTTTTTGTCTGGGCGCTCCTAAGCTTGGGGGGCAAAACAATTCTGACCCTTATTGCTGTGAATGTATGGGTGTTTGTTTTGTCACTTTCGTGCCTTTAGAGTTAGACAATGTTCTGCCTTAGACCGTGTTGTCTTAGGTGGTGTGTTTTTCAACACTTTGTCCCTTAGAGGCTCAACAACTTTGTAAAGTCTTACCAAAAAGATTTCATTTCACCATGACGAAGATTCCATGTTGGTCGAAAGACTCAGTGGCCACTAAGTCATACAAGGTCATAACTGTACTACCTTGGCCATGATGACGGAATTTTCTCTAAGGTGAATTTTGAGGGTTCATTCATTCTGGGATGTTTCGTGGGGGGAGCCATCCCTCAGCCTGCATCTCCAAAATGGCATCCTAAAATGTTATTAGGGCATCCGAGTCATATAGATAAGAGATCTGTCCATAGACTAAGGCAATGGGCAACATCGGGGGGAGTGCGCACCTCCCTCGTGCCTGAAATACCCTTTCGGGGTCTTTGCCCCTGCACGTTGAGGGACGAATGCCTATTCGTTAATCTGGGCGTGGGTTGTATGGCTAGTACTTCGAAAATTCAAGGTAAGAGACATCTTGTAATTTTCTAAGAGTTTCGAAAATAGAAGGAAAGAGACATCTTCAAATTTTCTGAGGGTTTCGAAAATAGAAGGTAAGAGACATTTTCAAATTTTCTGAGAACATAAACATAATAATAACAAAAGATTTTATTAATATTCCAGAGGTTGTACATGATTGTTTTCAAAAGTACTTAACACTATTTCGTACATAGTATTACAAAGCTCTGAGAGACATTTCCCTGTACGGGCTTTGAGACTTCTTGAAGGATTCTGGTTCCTGTCACACCTTCTCGAAAGTAGGTTCTATTGTTGTAGTCCCTAGATAACTTTCGATGATAGTTCTCCATCTTCTGGAGTGCTACTTCTCTCATTTCCCATGGATTGTCTATCTTAGACAGTATCTCATTGGTGGTGAGGTTTTCTTCCCAGGCTTCCGTCTTGGTTGCCGGTATCATGGCCTCAGTAGGTATGATTGCTTCCGTTCCATATGCAAGAAGGAAAGGAGATTCCTCTGAGACTGGATTTTTTGTTATTCTGCGCTTCCATAGGACGTTGAATAGTTGCTCACACCACCTTTCTTCGTATTCTTCCAGAGCATCCTTAAGCATATTAGCTATAGTTAAGTTCCTGAGCTCTGGGGACGAATCTTCCCGTTGTGGGATTGGTGTGGATTTACTTCTCCTTATGTGAAAGGCATTGCATAACTTGTTCATTTTTGGGCCACTGAATTGCTTCTCATCTTCTGACACGATAGCTGCTGGTATCCCAAAGCGACAGACGATTTGCTCGAATACAAAATCGTGTATGTCCTTGTCTCGGATGTTGGCTAAAGCTCTCGCCTCCACCCACTTGGTGAAGTATTCGGTGGCCACTATCAAGTATTTCCTTCCCTTTGTCCCTCGTTCTAGGGGTCCTACAATGTCTATGCCCCATTTGGCAAATGGCCATGGGCTTGGAATATAGGTTACTTCAGAGGCTTGAAAATTTCTTTTGTACTTGCGACAATCTTTGCATCGGGCAGACATTTCTTTGGCATCCAAGTTCATGTAAGGCCAGTAATACCCTGAGGTCTTAGCTTTGGATGCTAAGGATGTTCCTCCGAGGTGATTCCCTGCTTCCCCATGATGGATGGGTTCCAGAATTTCTATTCCTTGCCTTCTGGTGAGGCACCTTAGGGGAGGTCCCAGAAAAGATTGTTTGTACAGCTTCCCGTCTCGGAGACGGTAATTCTTGGCTCGTGATATTATCTTGTGAGAATATTTTGACTCTGCTGGGAGTGTTTTCTTCTCTAGGTATTGGTGAATAGGTATTCTCCAATCCTCTTTTGTGGGTCCATCATCAGAGGACTGTTCTTCTCCCATCTCAGTAGTGAATACCTTCACTTCTGGCTCTGGGGCATCTGGCTCTTTCAGAGGTACTGAGGGTAGTAGAACCATGTCTACTCTGATGCTAGCAATCCTAGGATCGTTCAACATCGATGCAATGAATGCCAGAGCATCCGCATGTCGATTGTTGTTCCTAGAGATGTGCCTGAGAACGAGGCTAGGTATCTTGTTTATGTATTCCTGAGCTTTCTTGTGGTAGGCTTGTAGGCATGGGTCCAGAGTTTGATATCTTCCCTCTATCTGCCTTACCACTAGCTGCGAATCACTTGTTAGCCTTACATCTCTGAGCTCCATCTCACAAATCAACCCCAGAGCGTGTATGACCGCCTCATACTCCGTTATGTTGTTTGTGGTGGGAAACTCGAGTCTCAAGCTGTGTACAATTCTTCTTCCAGTAGGAGTTGTGAATACCATTCCAATGCCTGCCCCATCAGCGTTCTTGGACCCGTCAACAAAGACTTCCCACCTGGTAGGATTTTCCGCCCTCACAAGCTCTAGGGGATCTTCCAGTTCATCCTCAAAACCAGGTATATCTTCGAGTTCCTCCTCTTCGGCTAGAGGGAAGTCTGCTAAGAAGTCAGCTACAGCTTGGGCTTTGATGGCAGTATGAGGCTGGTATTGTACTCCAAACTGTTTGATCTGAGCTCCCCACTTTGAGATCCTACCAGCCCTTTCAGAGTTTCTTAGTACTGAATCGATGGGCAGTTTGGTGATCACAGTTATGGGGTGAGCGTGGAAATATGTTCTCAGTCTCTGATAGGCAAATACCAGCGCCAGAATTATCTGCTCAATCTTAGAGTAATTCTTTTCGGCAGGCCCCAGAGTTCTACTGATGAAGTAGATGGGACTTTCCTCACCTTCCACTATGCGTAAGAGTATAGCACTGATAGAGTGGGAGGTGGCTGCTAGATAAACATACAGGGGTTCATCTGGTTCAGGCTTTTGTAGCATAGGCATTGTTGCCAAATACTTTTTGACGTTGTAGAACGCCTCCTCACACTCCTTACTCCAGACCATCTTCTGGCCCTTCTTCAGGATGTTGAAAAAATGCTTGAGTTTGTCGGAAGATCTTGCAATGAATCTCCCCAATGCAGCCAATCTTCCATTCAACCTCTGGACATCCTTTCGAGTTACTGGTGAGGGCATTTCCGTGATAGCTCTGACTTTCTCAGGGTCTACCTGTATACCCTCCTTCGTGACCATGTAACCTAGGAACTTCCCAGAGGTGACCCCAAATGCACATTTGAGTGGATTAATCTTCATGCGAAATTTCCTCATCTGAGCGAAAATCTCTTCCAGGTCTCTGACGTGATATCTGGATTGTTTGCTTTTGACAAGCACGTCCACATATACCTCCAGAGTTTTGTGGATCCAAGGTAAGAACATCTTGGACATCAGCCTCTGATAGGTTGCCCCTGCATTTTTGAGTCCGAATGGCATCTTTGTAACAGTACAGCCCATTGGGAGTGAAAAATGCAGTATGCTCTTCATCTTCTTGCGCTAGAGGGATTTGGTTATAACCTGAATAACCATCCAGGAATGATAACAGTTCATTCCCAGAGGTAGCATCAACTAGTTGATCTATGCTCGAGAGTGGGAAACTGTCCTTGGGGCATGCCTTATTTAGATCACTAAGGTTGATGCATATCCGCACCCCAGCGTTGTTTTTCTTTGGGACCAGTACCATGTTGGAGATCCATAGTGGGTACTGCACCTCCCGAATGACTCCTGCCCTTTCCATCTTCTGAAGCTCCTTCTGGACTGCTTCCTGATATACTGGGGCAATCTTTCGGATTTTCTGCCTCACAGGTTTGACACCTATTCAGAGATGATGATGGCTTATGTCCGTGGGGATTCCCAGATGTTTAAGGCATAATTTGGGGTCGATTCCCGGCATATCCTCCATCTTCCATGCAAACACATCGACATATCTCATCAACATCCCTACGAGTTCTTTTTCAAGGTCTGGATCTAGGAGCGTCCCAATTTTGACCATCTTTGGTGTGTCTGGGCCTCCAATATCCACTTCCTTTGTCGGCTCAGACGTGTAGAATACAGGCTTCTGGGGGCCTAATTCTGTGTGAGCCTTTGATTGCTATAACTTTCCAGAGGCATCAGCCATCTGGGTATCCTCAGAGATTTGGTGGACAGTCTTCTCTTTGAGTTTCTGGACCATTGATTCTAGGCAGGCTAGTCTAATGGCTTCCTCCTCTTCTCTGTCCCCAATTCCCTTGTTCTTGGCGATTGTTTGACGCATAACCCTCGCAGAGGTGGAACATTCGATGAACTCATCGATTTCCTTCTGGCATTCCTGCTCCAGAATCCTCTTCTTGGTATTTCTGGGAGTGTTAACTTTTTCCACACAGTTTCTCACATCTACCTCTGAGCAGTATCTAGCTTCTCTGGGATCTCCCATAATCTCAGCTATTCCCTCTGGAGTGGGGAATCGTAGTCGTTGATGGTAAGTGGAGGCCACTCCCTTGATACCATGAATCCACCATCTACCCATGATGGCAGAGTAAGGTGAAACAACGTCAACTACACAGAAAGTCATAGAGGTAATGATTTTTCCAGTGTGTACTTCCAGAGTTATTTCTCCTTTGGGCTTAGTGAAAGAGCCATTGAATCCGTATACCATGTAGGTTGAGGGGATTAGGCATTCATCCTTCAGACCCATCTTCACGAATGTGCTGTAGAACAGGATCTCCACGGAGCTTCCTCCATCCACCAGAATCTTTGGGATACCCCACTGCCCGATCATCATGGTTACTACCAGAGGATCGTTGTGAGTTTTCCCATTCAGGGGTACCTCGGAGGCTGAGAATGAAACTGGCCTTTTCATCCATTCCTCCATGGGGAGTTCTAGAGCCATACTGAATATTTCTTCCTCATCTGCATTTCTCTTATGAATTCTTTCCAAAGAGTTTCGTCCCAGAGATGATTCTGAGGACATCTCTACAGAATGGGTAATGATGTTGCAGTTGAGATGTTGTGCCTCTTTGGGCATCTCAACCCTGAATATCTTTTCTACTGCCTTCTGGGCATTCCCAGAATCTTTGGCGATGTACTTCTTTAATTCTCCACTGCTCACCAATCTTTCCAGCTCTCTCCTTAAATTCCCGCATTTGTCGAGAGAGTGCCCATTCCATTCATGCAGCTCACAGTAATCTTTACCGTTCTTGCAGTAATCGGGTTGAATACCCTTTCCAATTGGATCCTCAAGGGGGAGCTTGCCCTTGATTTCCTTGTAAATGGTAGACCTTGGAACGTTGAACTTAGTGTAAGTGGCGTCGTCAAAATCCCGCTTTTTGTTGTCCCTAGCTGATCCTTTGCCTCTGAATTCTCTGGACTTGTTCCTCTTTATCTGAGAGGTGGGGACAGCAGCAGGAGGTTGAGAATGAGTGATCTGGGGTAGTGTTTCCACCATATTTGCCCCTCTACTCGTGTTCCCAGAAAGCAGCTTGTCGTAAGTGCCATCCTGCGTCTCTTCTAGTGCTATGAATTCCTCTTGTATCCTTCTGAGATTTCCCAGATTGTCTGGAGTTTCATTTCATAGCTTGACGAAGAGAGGGTCAGTCTTATTCAGAGAATTCTTGAAACCAATGATAGCATAGGCGGCTGGGACCTTCCCAATCTCAGCACATAGTTTCCTCCACCGGTCAACTAGGCTTCTGAGGGATTCTCCCCTTCCTCTTTTGAGGACGAATAGTCGTTCAATCCCGGGTTTGACTTTGCTGTTATGCATATAATTCTCTAAGAAGACCTCTTGGAGATGTGCGTACGACTTGATTTTTCCTTTTTCTAAGGAGTTGAACCAGGTCAGAGCTTCCTCTTTGAGGCTCCCAGGAAAGAATTTACACATAACCCCTTTTACTTGGAAACCATATATCTATAGTTAAGACTTGGGATAATTTTCTTTCCCTTTGTCATATTGTTTTCCTTTATTCTTATTTGTATATCGCATATATAAACCCATGTAAAGGCAGTAGCCTAAACCATTCCATTACCTCCCACCCTCTCTAGTTAAATTTCTCTGTCTAGAAAAAAAAAAATGAGGTGTTCGTATTCCTCTTCATTTTCATTTTTAATCTTCCTGTTCTTGACAGTAATGGTTCAATCATCTAAAGGTTTTCAACCAGCTGGTCTCACTTCTTCTTACAATCATCAGCACCATGATCACCGCCATCATGTTGCCAATTCTCGCTCATTATCCTCTCAAGATAGATTATTGTTCTATCTATGTCCTCAACTACAAAGAAAATATAGCCGTTACACATTACCACCACCTCTTCAAAACAGTGACGAAATCGACCCAAGATATGGTGTTGCAAAACGACCTGTCCCATCCGGACCGAATCCTCTCCACGACTGATTATGAAGGTTATGTAGTGAGATTTACCCATTTTCGTAGTTTTTAGAGCTTCTCCAATGGATTGTGTCTGAGGAAAAAAGTCTTCATCCACGTAGGATCCATGTTCATTTTTGCTAAAATGATTCTCCAACCCGAACCTCTACAATTAATATTAGCATGACATTCCTTAATTTGGGAAGACATCCTCTAAGTGAACCTCTATATCTAGAGGTTCACTTAGAGGATGTCTTCCCATCCACGTCAGCTTTTATTAACTAAAATAAATCTAATTTATTAAATATAATACAAAATATTTTTTTTTTGTTAATAAAATCTAGAAATTAAATTGAAAATTATATTACAACAAGGGAAAGATACATATGGGTTGGAGAATGATTCTTTTTTAATCCTTATATTTAGGAAAACTAGTTATAGAGGATGTCTTCCTATAGTGCCACATTGAAAATTTACACAACCACCATTGGAGAAGCTCTTAGTCTATTTAGTCAGTTTTATTTTCTAGGTACCTTACATGGATTATTGGGTACATGGATTATTGGGCCTTGAGACAGTAGGGCTCGAAGGGAGAGAGGATCTTACATGTTCACTGTGGATGCTTATTTGCAACAGTTTAATCCTCTTAAATAAATAAGAAATTATTATTGTTTTCAAAAATCGATTTGATAATTCAAGGAGTTATAACTCTCAACTTTTGTTATATACAAAAAAACATGGTGTAAACTATTCGGCGACGCTTTTAACTTCCAAAGAAGATAATAGGTCTCCAATTGTTTCCAATTGGAATCAAATCGAAAGCGTTCGATTTATGGCATGGCTCTTAGGTTGTGTGTCTCTGGCACAATCCTAGTTTAAAATATATTTGGTTTAGGATTTGGGATTTATCGCAGTGATGATCTATTTTATAGGTTTTAGGCTTAGGCTGTTCACTATGGAGGAAAGTGATAGAAACTAATTTTGGTAATTTCTATGGCAGTGACTAAATACAACCCACACATTAGTTAAATGTAACCCTGACTAAATACAAACTCATAGAACGTGGAATATTCTATGACAATCCTAAGTAATTTAACACGCTCGCTTGATTCATTAGTTTTTGATGTTCGCTTCCCTAGCCATCAAGAATGGGAGAGTTATTACCTTCATTTGCATAATTTGAACATGACCATCTGATCCCTCGTATATTTGGCAAGCGAACCAACTACGCATAACCTCGGACCAGCAATAAGCAAGCTCAAAAAAGCATGCTTCTCGAATCACTGATCACGCGATTCCAAGGTTTAATTAAGCTGTAGGTACCAGAAATCTGATGGACACGTGTCACCATCCTAAGGGCGGTAGCAAGTTAGTGAATACACCGAGAGGTATGGGATAAGCCCTAAAAGTAACTGACCGCACCCCACTTGAGGATGAGACGCGTGTAAAGTGCGACAGGCTAAAGCACGGATAAGGTTTAGGGTACTATAGATGCCAAGTCAGAAAGAGGGATACAACTGTTTAGCACCAGTCAAACCTAGGGTTTCTCTGGGATTGCGGTCAAACAGTCTGGAACCTACAAGACTGAGAATATTCTCTGGAAAGTCCCACTGGGGACTGGCCTCAGAGATTACTCTCCGAAAAGACATGGTACGAGAGGAGCTAAAGGAGTCATATTCTGGAAGGTGCACTGCAAGGGGCATTCTGAGAGATGGCGTACTAAAAGACCGAATGCCAGTGACTATACGATGTCTCTAGAGGGCTCAAACATACCTCTGGAGGGTATCTCAGAGATGGACGTCCAGAGAAGAAGACTCCCAGAAGGGATTGCGTATCTCGAGGAATAAATAGAAATAGTTTAGTTTCCATAGCCCGTGTAGCACTGGAATATGTACTCCCTTACCTTCTTGTCTATAAATACCCAGCTCTTGAGAATTAGGAGGTAGGTTAGAACTCACAAGAGAAACCCTAGGAGACCGGATACGACATCCTACAACTAGGTTTGTGACTTGTGAGTGAGAACTTGGGAAAAGCTTGAAGACTTGGATAGAGGCTCAAGACTTGGATAAAGCTTGAAGAATTTAGTTAATTGTGAAGGTAGCTAAGGCTTGTAACCACACTCATGATTAATGAAATACCAAGGATGTAAGCCTCCACCGTGAGGAAGAACCTTGTTAAAAAACATGCTTGTCTCTTGATTCTTTTACCTTCTTGCATTTACTTTATGTTAGCATAAAAGGTCTCACCTTTACTAAGAATACTAAGCTTTCCTGCGAGATCTATGAGATCCAAGAGCTTTTCTTCCTCACAGTAAAGATTGGGTTAAGAGACAGATGAAAAACTATAGAAAATGGACCAGGAAGGATAAATCCTTTACCTACAGGGGATCTCCCATAATCTCAGCTATTCCCTCTGGAGTGGGGAATCGTAATCGTTGATGGTAAGTGGAGGCCACTCCCTTGATACCATGAATCCACC
>JAJJMA010022830.1:0-10339 GCA_023529015.1 Papaver nudicaule
GATTCATCTTTTGCTGTAGGAGATCCATTTTCATGGAGCCACACTAAGATGATATCGCTTGTCGTCTCGGAAGCCACGGTCTCGGAAGCCAACGGACGTCGAATCCTTTAGTCCTTTTCTAAACAATGAGTCATCGAATGTCAAATCCACCTTAATGGCAACCAAATTTGAATAACCAAATTTCACTGTCACTGTATCGAAACATCGTTTGCATGGAACTCCAACCTAAAATAAACAACCACTGCCTCATCAATATCATGATAAACTACTGCAAGTATCAAATACACATAAACAAACTCCGCAGATATGCATCTCAGATGAACCTAAGTTATAAGTTTCAAGGGAAAAAACATATGTTCTTGTTTTCTGGCTAGCTTAAGTAGGTGAAGTCGTCGTGGTTTAGATATTAATTTGGTCGTTTTCATCTATTCGTCTTTGATCTTCACTGTTCAACATGAAATTCTAGCTATACATTTATAGCAAGCTAGCTAGCTAACAGCAAAATGTATATCAGAAAATACCTGGACTTTAGGCTATCTTGCAGAAGCTTGGAAAGCATGATTTGGCTGTGAATGGAACCCCACTGTTCTCTCACCAGGAGTGAAATATATCCTAAAGAGATGAAGTGAGATATAAAAATTCAGAAACAAAGTTATCCAGTATACATAACAGCTTCCAGTACTCATAAACAAGATCTGAAGCCAGCAGCAATTATTTGGCAGCATACAAGGAAAGCTAGGAATAAAGCAGCCTATGAAACCTCATCACAACAGCAATACAACTCATTTGACAAATTCACAGTACGCTATCTAATGTTGTACAAACAACACCCCAAACTAAGACCACCAGCAAACATAATTGCAGGATTTACCAACAACAATACATCTCATTTGACAAATATTCAACAATACGATATCCAATGTTATACAAACAACAACCCAAACTAAGACCACCAGCAAACATAACTGCAGGATGTAGATAAAATCTGTTTCCATCGATAGTGGTAATTTTTAGTCTCTTTCTGGATGCTGCAGTGTACCCTAAAACTAAATTTTTAGTTCATGTATAATGGTTAATAATTACCTGCCATGTTTGGTAGTAACCGCTTTTTCCATGCGCATAGACGAAGAGTTCGGTATCGTTTCTCGTAGGCCATAATTTGTAAGGGAACTTGAGGAACAATATAATTGGTGACAACACTACTTGTATCGTAACACTGACAGTACCTGGGTATAAGTGCTTTATTTTTGATATGCTAAACAGAGTAAGGGGGAGATTACTTATGTTTTTCGAGAAGTTGTAAATAAAACTGATAAAACCAGGTACAAGTGTGTGAATAACTGGTTATACCTGGGTATTAGTGATTATGATGCTAGGTATTAGTGGTTATGTAACTTCAAGAGTACATGGGTATAACTGGTTTATACCTGGGTTTTTTAAGTGAAAACAGAGTTGATATGTGTTCACCTCCTTGTCCGAAAGCGTATCCAACTTCGCTTCAAGATTAGCTGATCCATCTAGGAGATTCCATCGAGCAAATCTCGGCAAGTTTCCGCTGCCTTCCTTCCTTTGAACACCCTCCATGTCGATGTGTTCAAGTAGTAAATACTACAACAAAGAAAAACATTTGATCCTTTATGTCAGACAGGGATCATGTTTTTTGAAATCATTGCAAGGATTAGATCAGGAACTCAACAAAAGGTACAAAGTACACCCATTGACGATGTAGGGTGTCTTATAAGTCGAACTCACGCTTTTTTCATAAGGTTCTCATGGATCAAAATCAAACACAAAATTACAAAAACACAAATTATACCTGAGTTACAATGGTGTTATTGCTTAATATATATATCCTAATCACGCATAGCACATCCATGTAATATCATTTGTAATTCAACCCTAGCACATCCACATATTACCATCCATAATTCACCACTAGCACAACCATATACAACCATTCATAGTCCATAGTCAACTATCCTTTTCGTTGCATGTAAGCACAACAAAGCTAAGCTAACTAACCCAAACACAATTAGATCAACTTCAAAGTCACAAATAGATTAAATTCATAACCCAATAAAAGATAACATTGACAACACTGATAAAACCCAGGTATAAGTAGTGACTACACTAGAAGTGTCGATAATTGCAGGAATTAAATTCATCCCACACAATTGCAGGAATTAAACACTGATAAAACCCAGGTATAAGTAGTGACTACACTAATAATATCCAAATATAAGTGTCAATAATTGACCTAAAGCATTTGTTGGCTTGTAGTAGTCTTTTAATTTCCTAACTTAAATTACTTCATATTTCAAGGAACATGATTACAGGTAAAATCATCTCTGGTAATCACTCCAAATGAAAACTTCATATTCTCCTAAGCTAAACAAATATACTAATAATCAAGGTTTCGGAATCCATACCGCCTATTTAGGAAGAATCAAGGTTTCGGACCGCCTCTTTGGAGATAATAATCAAGGAACATGATTACAGGTAAAATCATTGAGACCTTGAGCAGCAAATTCTTTAGCTGCATATCCCTGTCAAATCATTAGAATGAAACTATCACTATAAAAAATCACAAAGAAACTTTGATTAAAAATTAAAAAAAGCAGGATCGGCAGAGGATTATAGATAGCTTGATTTGAATCAATCTGGAAGGAAAAATTCATTTCGTCCTCCACAAAATAACAGTCAGAAAGGAAACAAAGTAAAACCAAATCCGTTTATCAAAAATTGTAAGATTAAAAAAGCAAATTAAAACTTATCCGATCGATGCAAAAAAAAAAAAAAAAAAGAAAGGAGGAGGAGGAGGATTATAAACTTACGGCAGAAACACCACCACCAACAATTACATACTTGAAATGCTTTTCCGCCATTAAAATTTCAGGAAAAAAATACAGTATCTTCACTATTTAAAACAAGAAATTCGTGAAATTTAGGGTTTTCAAACAGGAAATTGGTGAAATTTCGTAGTAAAATCGACATGGAAGAAACCTACCAGATCTGGTGGTGGTGTTGCTCTTTTATGGATACGGTGGTGGCGTTTCTGTTTGTGGTGGTGAATATGGTGGTGTTTTTGCTGTATGTGTTGGTGGTGGGTAAGATGGTGTTGTTGTTTATGGTGGTGATGGTATTGTTGTTTCTGGTTGTGGTGTAGAAGAAGGAGATGCAGATCGGGAAGAAGAAACTGATGAAACCCTTTCTAGCTTGGTCGATATACTCGAGAAGAATGATAGGGGTAGTTTCGACTTGTTTCAATGACATGGCTTGTTTGTCTTTTAAATAAAATGGGACTTTTTGCGGTCCGCTAGGACCTGGCCGCTTGATCAGTTTTCTCATTACAAACTTACAATCTCAGTTTCAGTATAGGATCAAAGTTCATGCCAACGAGAACGTTCTTACCCAAAGTATCCGTTCGTCAGATATTCAGATATTTAAAGGATTGGTTGTGTCGTAATGGTATCAATATCTGTCGATAGCGGTCAAAATAGCAATACCTGTCAACGATGATTGTAATTCCACTACCGACATATTGGGCTCGTACGGTATACCTCAGACATCTTCACGACCATCAATCAGAATAAACGTTTCCTTGCATCGCATGCATGATCACAACCTCAACCAGACTCGAGCATGCATCACATTAAAGGAAATTTCTTATGCTAGAGGAAAAGCTGTCACGTGTGAAAAACACGTACACACACGAGTGGAAAGTGGGAACAAAATCAGCACAGGACCCGTGATTCTCGCATGCAAAAATTCAGACCTGAAACTGGCAGGTGTCAGTCATGGGTAGCTGTGCCCTCCTGTGATTGAAAGCAGAAAGGTTACCGGTTTAGCCGAGGAGAGAGTCAAGACAATGAAAAAGGGTAAAAACAAAGAATAAACCTCGAAAAGTAAATCACGAAAATATAAAAATAGTAACGTATTGCACGTAAAAAGTAAAGGAGGATACGGATAAGGGCCCACATTGAAAGTGAATCCAATAGCTGAGACTTTATGAAAAGGGGAGGAATAAAAGGAGGAAAAGTGGGATTTTTAGGGGTAAGAACGGGAATGGGCAGGGAGGAATATTGTAGGACAATTTTTAGGTCCACCGACACTTTTTTGTCTATCCCTTTTCTTGTGATTTTAGGGCTGGATTCGACCGTTGCAAGGCTTTTAAGTAGAACTAATCGAAATCGAAGTTATTTTGCTGCTTAAAAGCCGATTTAAATTTTATTAATGTTGTATTTAGGCACACTGGTATCCTGAAATATCCATGTTGGGTTAAAACGATTTAAATCTTTGTTACTGAACTAACATCACCACAATAATAAAGTTGTTGGAGAATGATATGAGTAGAATGAATTCAAAACTCGTCAATACCAAATTGTATATATATTAATTAAAACATCCATTATATGTACTAGTTTGAACAAAGAAGTCTTAATCTCCTATTAGAGTGAATGTTATAATCTGAAAGACCTAAAATCTATGGACTTTGCGACTAGCCAGCAAGTAGTGATCAGTTGTAGAGCTGTAAAGTGTGTCGTGCCAGCACGTATGTAGCACAACAGAACACCCTAAAATTTGGACACACAACACAGCACAACACGTTAGCTTAGTGTGTTGTGCCGTGCTAGACTAGTCGGCACACAGCCCACCAAGCACAAGACTTGGCGTGGTGTGTCGGCACATTTTGCACCTCTGATCAGTTGCCAATAATTTCACATATGAATAATAACTAAATATTGGTTTTCACACAAGACTTCGGTTTAAGTAAGCTATGTTAACATTTTCTACCTTCACGACTCAAGAGTCAAGGACTCACCAAATTAGTACTAGTATAATACAGTTTGTAAGTAACCTTTTCGAGTTAGAATGGGACTTGTCGAGCACAACAAAAATTGGATGACAATTCATGTCTTAACAGAGACTTGCAAGAGACTCTCCTTGATAATGACAACTGCGCATAAAGAAATGGCTTATACGGTGCTAAACACTGTACCTTATGCTTAAGCTACATAGCTAGTACTGTAGTAGTACATACTCCTTACTGTGGTAATCAATTTTACAAAGAGAAACTGAGTGGAGAGAGTAAATTGCAGCACAATAAAGGTCATTTTGTCCTAAATTAATTAAGACACCATGACGAGTAAGAGAGAGAGAGGAGGATCTTGTCGAGTTCTGCATTTGTTTATTGCTCCCATCTGTTTCCAGTCAAGTTATTATCATTGATCGCCGAATACCAAAAATCGCCGAGGATGCGAAGAGTAAATTAAAAAAACAAAAACAACTTTTGGCTTCGCCCAGGTTTGAACTGGAGACCTTCAGTGTGTTAGACTGACGTGATAACCAACTACACCACGAAACCATTGTTGAAAGTAAACCTGGTATATAACACTATGTACTTGGAGCGCTGAACCATTCAGCGATGAAAAAGTAGGTAACACGCTGAATGGTTCAGCGCTCTCCATAATATCCCAGAGAATCTTATTAAATCTAATAAAATATATTCTGTATCTTATTTATTTTTTTTATCCAACAGTCCAAAATTTTTGGACGCTGAATGGTTCAGCGTTTAGTTGTCCAATCTCACCAAACCATAAAAACGCCTCCTACCTACCTACTAGTATACTAGATTGGACACCATAAGACTAAGCCTAAAGCATATTCAAGATTTGTTATCATTGTTGCCATGCTTATCCTGGCAAAAACAATGATAATATTGTTGCTTCGATGATCATGATCGGGCATTCACTCCAGTAGTTTTCCCAATTCTGAATATTCGTGAGTTTAGTTTGAGGGTACATTGCAATTTAAGTCAGCACGAGAGTGTCGCGCATAATAGTGTGATTCCATTTACTTGTTATCCGCTTGTCGTTGACTTTTGCTATAGGGAGGAAGAAAGATTTTTATGGGAAAACGTTTTTTTGGTGTAAACTAATCTGGACAGTTGGATCAACGTTTCTTTCCACCCATAAGAATGTTTCTTCCTCCTATAGCAAAAGTCCTTTTCGTATGAGGATGGGATTGAACACCAGACCGCAAGAGCTACATGCATGCACGCGACTGAAGATCTTCCGACTAGCACTTGTACTTTGGCCGATATCGGATCAGGGACGAATCCAGCCTTAAGAAAGGGTGTGCAATTGCACCCCCTTGCTTTCCCAAATCTTCATTGGCTGACATATTTTTACAAGGCAAATTTATTTATAATCTTATTTGCACCCCCTTTCAAAATCTTAGTTGCACCTCCCTTGTTTTTTCTACCTTATTTGTTTCAATATTATCAAAAATTCAACTCATTTTTTTGTTTGCACCCCTTCTTATGAAATTCTAAATTCGCCCCCGTATTGGATTACCAGGTGGACAAATCCGTGAATTCATCAAAAAAAAATCACATTTAAAATTCTATTATTTAGAAAATACCTTTGCATAGAATTTTGAAACTTTAAAAGGTACACATTTTGCCCCTCTCTTTTTTTCCCATAGTGGAAGAAGATCTTCTTCCATGAACGAGAGAATCAATAAAATTCTTCGAAGGTGCAGTGCCACAATGAGCGAGTGCCTTGAGAATAAGAATATTAAGTTGGATGGTCCTAAAAAGTTGTGGGGGCGAGTTTGATAAATCCACAAAATCCTCCTAGAAAGTATGACCACAAGATTTTGTGCATTCCCTGTGTGGACCGATTTATAGCCTGCCAGTAATCGGCCATTTGCTACTTCTGGTATGCCAGTGGCAGTGGTAAAAAATCTAATGAGCCCTAATCTACTGCAATGTGCAGTACATGCAGGGTAAAACTGCCGGTTAGCAATTTTGACCTCAAAATTTTCAACGCAATGTGTGTGAAGTGAACTGTGATGATGGATGGCAATTCAAAAGAAGCTGCCAAAACTGATTATGGTTTTGTCTAGTGGCCACAATCCAAAGGTCTTATCTGCGTGATAAATGGATTCAGAGACATTGGATACGACTGAGGAGATGATTTTGTGACCGACTTTTGTACTGCTTTCAAGTGCAAATTGTTTGTTTCCTCTGTTCAATGCTTTACATTTTTACAATGTTTTTTTTTAAATCATTAGTTTTTTATAGGATTTTTTACCATAGCTCTCAATCCTAAGGGTTAGTCTTATGGCTCTTCTGGTTTGGCTTCCATTTCCAGCTACAAGTTATCATGAAAACACATTAAATCTTATAGTTAGTTCCAGTTTCAGGCATAAACCACCTAATCGAACAACGCACATGTGCTTTATAATTCAGCGCATCAGAATACTCGAATATGTGCTGAATGAAACATCGCATGACCAGGCAACTAAAGCCCTGTGTTGTTTCATTCAACCTACCATAGTTGGGTCTAAAATATGGTTAAAATGGATACTCACTGGCTTGTAAACTGAGTGTAGAGCGCAACCTCTCTGCGCTATTAGAAACACAATTTTAATAGCGCCCTTTCAAACAACACAAAATCCTTTTTTTCCGTGATTTTCCATCGTATTAAACTTGATTCCAGTTTGAATATAAGTTTTCTCGGGAGAGAAAAGTGAAATGATAAAATACACCACGCTTTTTGCAAATTGGAATTCAGTTTGTGCACTACGGTAGAAAGTGCACAATGTAGAAAATACTCTGTACTATAGAGAAACACAATTTTTATGGGGTATGTTTCTCGGCATTGTAGAGAAACTTCGAAATTTCTTTTTGGTCTGCTATATATCTCTAGCAGGTTAAAGGTAAATCTTTTTCTCAAAAATCCGGTTTCCGTCGGTGAATGGGATTCCGATTTTTTCAATTTAATCGATTGTTTGGGTGTGACGAAACATTTCGCCCTTTGCTGGAGGTGAAGTCCGTACTTCTGAGTCGGGTCAAGCTATCAAGGATGCGGTTGCTCGTAAGAATGCTAAGTATTTGGAAAAGTGCACATCTCTGGGCTATGGGTTTGGTGCTTTGGCCTTTACTACCCTTGGTGAGCTTGGAGACGAGACTATAGACTTTATCAAACGTCTACGCAACTACATGGCTAGCCATGATGCTAATGTACGCGTAGGAGATTTCCTATTTTATTGGTTAAGTGTGGTCGTTCAAAAAGGAGTGGGTGCCCAGCTTGTTGCTCGGCTACTGACAAGTTTCTTGTCTGATGAGAATCCTTTCGAATAATTGTAATATCTACTTCAATGTCAGAGAACTGATCCGAAAATAAAAATAAAAAAAATAATCCCACCAGATAAACATACCAAAATTATTTAATACAGGTTGGAAACCTAGTTTCACTTGTTAATATCAGTCGGAGATTCAGTTTCCGGAATTTAATTTTCCCTACATTTCAAAGCCATAGTGGTTTTTATTTTTGAGCTAAGCCTTTGTCGGTAATTCTAAATCTAGAGAAAACTTAGTATTTTATGGCGCTTGCTGTTGGTGGTGAAACCATTGTAGTGTAAGATTATTTTCATTTTCATGATGAATTAGATTATTGATAATCCCACTCTATTTTAAGTGAAATGATAGAAATTACGCCTCCGTAATCTAATTCGTCACTTAAAATACAGAGGGGTATTTCTATCATTCACTTTAAATAGAGATGGTGCAGCTAAACTCAATCGTGGACCGGCAGGTGCATGAGCTCTTGTTCGTGACTCTTTGGGGACAGTGTTGGTTGCTCTCTCGGTGTTGTTAGGAGAAGCTTCAGCTCTTTTGGCAGAATGCTTGGCAGTTTACCAACTGTCTACAACTATCTTCAGGTGGAATGCGACTTTAAGTTATTGGTAAACATGTTACACATGGAATCAGTAGCACCTTAGGATCTGACTGAAATGGTTACTGAAATCTTCCGCAAGATGGCTTGTTATTTTAATTTCCGAGTTCGACTTATCTATAGGCAAGGAAGCAAATCAGGTTGCAGATGCTCTGGCTTCAGCTGCAGCTTAAGAATCACATGATATTAGTTACTTAAGTTCTTCTCACTACTGAGATCATGTGTATCCTCAGTATTTGCACAATGTAATTGTCTCTGACCGCGGTCTCACCTGCGTGTTATCTCTAACAAGTGGGGTGCACCCTAACTGGTGTTGATTTAAAAACAATCAATTGTAAACCTGTCAGAGCAATTACTATGGTGCTCTTTTGGATGAATAGTTGGTAAAAAAACATACATTGTATGCACGAGTCCTACAACAACATAAAACCTGAGATACTTCATACATGTGTGGCATATTTTATGTCGTTTTTACTAGGCGCACATCTAATGGCCGCACCAGGCGGCCTCTCAGTGGCCGCCCCTCGATTTTTATATTTGTTTGACTTTTCTTTTCCTTACACCCCTTTTACACCCCATCTAAACCACTCATTCTCAAGATGACCGACATCAATTCCAAAGGCAATATGGTCGACCTTTTAAGTTCGATGAGGCGTATGAACTACTCAGAGGATCTATTCCCGGATTTGATTATGTTCATATTGACTAATTTTATGATTATGTTCATATTGACTAATTTTATCTGTAACATGTATTTTAGATTTTATTTTATCAGCACGATGTAATTTTGATTTTATTTTATCAGCACAATATAACTTAGATTTTATTTTATCAGCACGATGTTAACTCAATTTATTTTTAATGCAAGTATGACTGAGTGAAACAACTTGAAAATCGAACTTTTGGTGAAAAGTATTGGGTGTGAGTATTTACAAAGTGTGAAGAATGATTATAGGGTGTTTCTGGTCAAGGTCAAACATTGACTGGGAGTCGGACACTCAGTAGCCGACTCCAAAAAAGTGGCGGACTTTGAATGGCCTTTGAATGGCCGCCTCTCAACCAAAGTACTTATGTATTTGGTTACTTATCCTACATTGTGTGCAAACAATCTGAGTACCATAATGCTTGCTCTTAAGATTTATAATCACATAAAAGAAAAAATAAATGAATTACAGTCTCATAATTTATGTCATAATTAGAGACAAGGGTGGTCCTAAACCTCATTTGACCAATGTATTTGCATCTTAATTGAAGTATCATTAGTCACAAATACTAAACCCAAATCAATAATAGAGAAGAACTTTACCATGTACCTCCAGGGATACACTACCCCAAACCCCAAAAAACATCAAAACAAATAATCATCCTAATTTGGTTTCTGGTTGTCACTTCCATTTCTTTAATTATTATCCTAATTGCTTCCACCCTTCAACCTCCTCAATCCAGTCCCCTTCCCACTATCTTCCAAAGAAACTCCTCCTCTCATTTCCATCAAAAACATAAATTAAAAAAAAAAAAAAAAATCTCTTTTTTATCTCTCTCTGGTCTTTACCTTTCTTCATCTTTTCACACTCACCTTTCATCCACTGTCACAC
>JAJJMA010022832.1:0-10194 GCA_023529015.1 Papaver nudicaule
CTAGCACAAATAACTGCCATTATTTCTGCAAAAAAGTTAGTTGGGACCCCCAAACCTCCAGCAACTGCCACTAGAAAATCACCTGAACTTCTTGCTATGAATCCATACCCTGCTTCACCTAGACTCTCCCCTAGAAGCACCATCACCGCCAGGGACGGACCTAGGAGTTTTTGTTGGGACGGGCTAAGATTTGTGTTTAGAAACCCTGCGCCGTAGGCCGCCGAAAAAAAAAATCCGGCATAAGCGAAACAGTAAAAAAATAAAATAAAATGCTCATATAACAGAAGTTTAAGAACAATACCTTCAAATCCTTGTGCATATGTGTACCATATCACCTACAAAATCAGAAACCTTATAAAGTGCCAGTTGCCATCTTAAAATTTAAGAAAACCTACGTCTAACGTAACCGAAGTTATATAAACACTAGAAATTGCATCAAGTTTAAGAACAATACCTTCAAATCCTTGTACATATGTGTACCATATCACCTACAAAATCAGAAACCTTATAAAGTGCCAGTTGCCATCTTAAAATTTAAGAAAACCTACGTCTAACGGAAGTTATATAAACACTAGAAATTGCATCAAGTTCGTAACCCATAACTGTGTTAAGGGTTCTTAACTGTGTCAATCAGGAATCGATTTATTCTACACACACAACTCAGCACACAATTACATACAAACCCTAGAAATTTGAATCAATAGCAACAGACACAAACCCTAGAAATTAAATCAATACCCAATTGCTGAAATTGAATCAATACCCACAAAATCAACAATAAACAATTATAGACAAACCCAATTGCTGAAATTGAATCAATACCCACAAATATACACAAACCCTAGGCTATAATCCATTGAAAAGCTACACTAATGTCACAAATCAGTTTGTTACCTTTTGTAATCGAGAAACACTGCCGTTCTGAAGCTTAAAACCCAATTGATTTCATCATTAATTCTTTTCGATTCTTCACAATCAGTTGATTCAGTTCTTAATCTTCAGTCTTCACTTCACAGTACAGAGACGGAACGCAAACTTTGGGAATTTCTCACACGGTTTTCTTTTTTCCTAAAAATCTCTCACGTACACTACACTAGATAACCGCTTGCACGGTGGGGAGGCCGACGACGAAAACAACATGACTTTTTTTTTTTTATGAAAGAAAACAACATGACTAAAGACCAACAAATAATGCGGGAAAACAAAAAGTCTTCTGAGTAAATTTCCCTAATTAAATTTGGCCCATACGTTAGTATTTGGCCCCATGAAAATTTAAACCCTTCTAGGGTGAGTTGTTATGGGATGTCTTCATAGGGGTGGAATATACTAGATTACCCTTCACTACTAATTAATCATACTAACTAATCCCATCCCAAATAGTAATTTTAACCTTAATCCAAAAACCCTAAAATATTTAAACCCAAAAACTTTCCAAAACCAAAATCATTTCACTCTCAAACAAAAACAAAAACAAAAACAAAAAATTTCGAATCCGCCCACTCGAGAATCAAGCCGGAAATTTCGTCAAAGGTGTGTAATCTTATCTCAATCGTTTTTAGTGTGTTAGTTGCTTATTATACGTGATTTGGTTGCATGAAACTCTGATTTTGCGGCAATTTTTTCGGCTGATAATACCAGAATCGGTGGATCTGAAACAACAGATCCAACGATTGTTCATCTTCACTAGCAACAATCGTTTTCTGTTTTAACACATATATACCGATTATGTTTTTAATATGAACAAACGTTAGATGTAGTGATATATATGAACCGATTATTAATCATCAGCACTTCATGTAAAATTCCATGCAAGTTACGTAGTTTTGTAATCGGTGGATAACTGCCTATAGATTGAACGATTATGTTTTTTAAGAAGAATAAACGTTAGATGTAGTGATATATATGAACCGATTATTGATCATCAGCACTTCATGTAAAATTCCATGCAAGTTACGTAGTTTTGTAATCGGTGGATAACTGCCTCTAGATTGAACGATTATATTTTTTAGAATAAACGTTAGATGTAGTGATATATATGAACCGATTATTGATGACTTCATTCTTCATGTGGAATGGCATGCAAGTTAAGTAGTTTTGTAATCGGTGGATAACTTCCTTCATATAGAACGATTATGTTTTTTTAGAACATCAAGCGTTAGATGTAGTGATACATATGAACCGATTGTGAATTTTGCTTTTGATAATCGGTTTACAATGTTTGTAATATATGCCGATTTGGTGCTACAGAAATGGACGATGAGAGGATCAAACCCCGAGATCTGGAAAGAGTACGACAAGTCAAACGTACTCCATGTAATGAGACGTTTCTCGAAGAGTGTGTTCGTCTCGTCAAGCATTTGGCTGTGGTGGAAATTCACGAGCTGATTGACTATTGTACTGAAAGGCTTGAGAAGATCGAGGAGTTCCGCAAAGAGGAGGCTGACTGGAAGGAAATGGAGAAGGCTGTGAAGCTGCGTGAAGAACTGGATGATGTAGATGAAGCTCGTAAGGCTGCTGATGCCGCTGCCACCGCTAGTGTTGCTGCTGCCAGGTTTGCTGCCGCCTTTGCTGCTGCTGAAGATGATCTCGACCATCCTCCTGGTTTCCCAGCAAAGCGCTGTCGTTAGATACTTGTGGTGATGATCATTAATTTTCTAAGTAGTTAGAACTTTAGATGGTTTAAAAACTTGTTCTTGTTTTAAGACATGTTGTTTGGATTACGTGTTTCAGTTTAAGACTTGATCTATGGATGAATGTTATGTTCTACTACTTACTTCTTCTGTCTGCGTAAATCGGTTTACCATTAAGAATTTATACGCCGATCGCTTTTACTTGAAATTGGATTTTCCCACTCAAACTTCACAATCGGCGTATATATATAAATTTTGTAACCGATTAAGTTTACTTCAAATTGGTTTTTTCCTGTAACTTCATAATCGGCGTATATATATTAATTTTGTGAACGATTTAGGTGACTTGGAAATAGATTTCTCCTGTAACTTCTTAATCGGCGTATAAATATATATACATTCACCGATTTTGTACATTTGAATTTTCCTTTTTTATGTTTGTGTAAAATCGGCAGATGATTCTATTTGGAAAAACCGATTAAGGCCGATTATCAGGAGTATACCTGATAATCGGCCTTGTATAAGTTAAATATACGCCGAATGTATAGCACAGAACTTTCAAACATGCTAATGTTAAACCGAAACACTTTCATACATACATTAATCATTGTTCAAATGCAAAATACAACATATGAAAGCTCCAAAATAAGACAATCCCTTCACAAAACCAAACTTAATACTAGGCCAGGTCTACCACATATGGATCCAAGTCAACCATTACACGCTCCTTTGGGTCATTCCCGGATAATTCATTCCATCGTTTCATGTTAGGCTCGTATTTCTCCAACCATTTTGCAGAATCATTGTTGGTGAACCCCGGCCAATAAGAAAACCTACAAAGCGGAGGTAATGGACAATCTTCTTTAACCTTAGACCGATAAAATGGATCTTGTTGATGTTGACTATAACAATTCTTCTATCCCTTAGCGCTCCACCGCACCTTGCTTCCTTTGGTGTGAATGTCATATTTGTACCCTCACCAAAGTAATGAACAACGCAAATAAGAGCATCCGCCAAGAGATGCCCACATTGGGGCATCAACATCCAATGCCTACGCAAAGTTGGTGCTCCCCTCTTCGGGCCTTGAATGCGAGTAACCAAGTTCCTAAAACGTTCTTCTTTTTCTTCCTTGTTTCCTTCCAACATCATCGAAATATAGAACTCCTTGTGTTGCACTAGTTTCACCGCCATCTTCTCCCTTAAATATTGGCATTGAGTTAGCTCACCCGCCAATCCCATATGCCCTATTTGCTCCGAAGCAACATGGAAACCACAATCTCCATCATCATCGACGTCGTCGGTGGATAATACGAAAGGACGGATGATTTGTGGTAGATGGTCAAAGTACTCCGTGAATATTGTGTAAAAAGTTCTATGAGGCCTACCAAGTGCATCCCTTGGAGTCTTTCGATCTCCAAGTGCGGATCTTAGAGTAACCACTTCACAATCTCCCCTTTCTTGATCCATGGAACCCATTTGCCGTGCTTGTTGCTTCAGTCTCTGTCTTGTGCTTGTCTAGCTACACTCCCTTGCGAAAAAAACTTTGGACCATTTGAACGTACATCTTTCCCACTTGGTTTAGTCCCTTGCGAAAGAAATTTAGGAGCCTTTGCCTTCACATTTTGCCCACTCGCACGTCTCTTTTTCATTGACTCCCTAGGCTCGTCTTCTTTGTACCTTGCCTCCGCATATACATGTTGTGAAGGGTCACACCTTGTGGAGTCATCGTCTCTTTGGCCTCTGAGGTAATCATTCAATTCTTGCCTCTCCTTGCTTCTATCCATGTTGGTAGGAGGCCTCCCTATGGACTTTTGTACCATTGGCTCCTCGACGACAGGTTTCTTGTGGGGGTGGTGTACAAGTTCCAAATCGTGTATCAAACATTGTTGTTGCACCTTGTTCTTGTAGGGGTAGCTTGCGACCATGGCTTTCACAATTTCCAAATCTAGAAAAGAGTGATTCTCGGGAGCCGCAATTGGATTAGGTGTGAAAGAGAGTTGCCTCCAAAACGGATCAATGGCCTCAAGTGGTATTTCCCTCGGGTAATCCGCAATCATGTGGCGACAAGGGAGCCCAAGGGCCGTCATTGTCAAACATGAACATTTACCCCTACATCTTTTACGCCCTCTTGCCTCGTACTTCCTGTAGTATGCCAAATCTGTCATCATATAGTTTATTGCCCAATGCGACACCCTATAGAGAATACCCTTAAGCTTGTACCAGTCTTCACATTTCTCTTTCTCGTAAATCTTTATGCTCTTGCACCTGCTGTCTTCCATTTGGCACTTGATCTTAGTGATATCATCATTTGTGTAGATATGGATAGCTTGTTGAACCGTAACCACATTGTTAACACACCCATGAAGTAGCTTTTTAAAACGGTCATGACATCCCTCCGCTATACTTGTTTCCTCATTCTTGTAATGCCTATACTGGTAGGTATACGCATACACAAATTTTTCTTTGTAAGGCCCCAACAATTGTTCCGTACAATAATCCACCGCCTTTTTGGCAACCTCACTCCAAGTAGCTATGAAGAGCGCCAACATGCATTCATACTGTGCAATAGTCATCGAATGTACCACGTTATCCCAATCACGTCGAAACTCCAACCATTTAATTCCAGCCTTAATATATTCGGCATCGGCTATCTTCTTCTCTTCCGTTTTTTGTTCCTCCGTTAGTTTGCTAACACGCTCTTCTTCTAATATGTCACACTGAATGCCTCTAGGTTTCTTAGGCTTTTGAATATGATGCCTACAATTCGTCTTGATATTTCCTTGTATGTGCCATGTACAAAGAAAATGTTGAGCTTCCGGGAAAACAACCTCTATGACGTTCATTAGTGCTTTATCCTTATCCGTTATTATAATCTTTGGAGCTTGACCGGGTAAGTAAATATCCTTCAAAGTTTCTAAAAACCATTCATAACTCACTTCGTTCTCCTTATCCATAAAACTCCAACCTATCGTGAAAGTTTGTTTATCCGATGTGTGGCAAGTAATGTTCATCAATGGCATATTGTACTTCTTCGTCTTATAAGTATAGTCAATGAACAAAATTGGATAGAAGCATCGAGCCAATTCGATCATATCCGGATGCGCCAAGAAAATACGTTGCACTTTGTCATCAACGACTTGCTTCCTCATTGTGTAGTTGTGTTTCTCGACTAGCCATTCACATTGTTCCATAATCTCTCTACCATTCCATGAACCTTTCCTTTGTGCGGCTCTTTCAGTGTAAATTTGCCTCAAAATAGACAAGTTCCCTGGATCATCCACCTTTATCGCCCTTAGGATATCGATTGGCCGGCTTGCAATCATCGACCTCACCTTTTCCTTCTCGTGGGGTTTCAACCCACAAACGGAAGAGTGTCCAATAAGAGAATGAGGAGTATCATGGTTATGATGACCGTTCTCAACCCTACGTAGGAAATACCCTCTTAAACGGCTGTGACCTACTACGATCTTGAATGGGCAATGACACTTCCTTGATTTACATTTATACTCACACTTCTCACTCTTTTTCACATGTGGTTTAGACTTGCTCCAATGACTTGTTGGGGCGCCACTTCGTTCGCAAACAATTTCCAAGCGATTTATGTTTGAACGTTTGCCAAACACTAGACCTTGGTTCAGCTTCTTGCCTTTCTCTACGAACCAAGCCTTTGCTTCCTCCTTAGTGTTCCATGTCTTCACGGAGAAAACCAAAAAGCAATTAGATCACTATACTTATAGAAATTGTTTTCAAATGAAGGATGAAAAATCAAGATTATGTTGTTGCATACCAAGTCAGTTTGATAGTGGGCATAAGTATCAGGCAGTAGCTTAGACACGGCTTCGGGTTGATCTTCGAGCCGTACAACAATCTACAAAATTGGAGAAGGAAGTTAGATACCAAAATCGTCTCATATATACAACGATAAGCACCGATTATCTACAATCGGCAAATACTAAACTGAATATGAGCCGACTAGAGTTACGAAGAGATTGAAAGCCTCCTGTACTCTACAATCGGCACATACAAAACTGAATATGAGCCGATTAAAGTTCGAAGAAATTCTAGGTCTCCTGTACTCTACAATTGGCACATACAAAACTGAATATGAGCCGATTAAAGTTCGACGAAATTCTAGGTCTCCTGTACTATACAATCGGCTTATATGTTTGCCAACAACCGACGATTAATAACTTGATCATTTTCTTGAAGAAAATATCAATGTTTTAATCGGCGGTTATATAGGATTTGACAAGCCGATTCTGGTTCTGCAAACCAAGCTTCCATTAAAAAGCAAGAATCGTTGTTTATAATTCGTATCTTTCAACGATTGTTGTTACTACTGAACAACAATCGTTTGATAATTTGTTGATCATACAACGATTCTGGGTTTCGAAGGCTAAACCCGAGGACAAATTTTGATGTTTTTTCCATTCAAAAAAGATTTCAAGCTGCATTTCAAGCTAGACAAACACCATTCGAGTTGCGTAACACCTATACCTCATTATTTTGAGGAACTTCATGATAATAATCATCATTTCCCTCCTTCTCGAGCTCCTCACGTAGGCGTTGGTTGTGAATGTATTCTTGCTCCCTCACATAATCAAGATCAAACTCGTTTGGTGATTCATCAACATCTTCATCACTACTAGAGTCTTCATCATCGGTGTATTCTTTCACCATTTTCTCAAAAACCCTAGTTTTTCAAACTTTTCCAACTTTTTTCTCTCCTTCTTCTCTACAACTATTTTCCCACTCAAATGCTACTCTACTCACTATATAACTTACCTTTAATCAAACTAACTTAACTATAAACAGAATTAACTAACTAATCAACTAATTAGCAACTAATTCAGAAAGGGTAAAACAATCATCTTTTATAAGGGGTTTTCCGATTTTGCTATATAACAACCGCCAGAATTATTTTTTCATGGGGCCAAATACTAACGTATGGGGCCAAATTTAGGTAGGTAAATTTCAGAATTTTTGAGATCATGGTAGATAACTCACAAACCATACAGTATCCTTTTATTTCACCCAAGCAAACAAAGACTAAATTTTAGCATTTTAAAACATAAAGTCGCCGTATATACACAATAACACAAATACGTATTAGAGATCATGGTACCTGGTGTGCTAGTCACTGTGGTCATGGGTTCCAATACATAGAAACATTTGTGAACCAAGTTAGAAAACGTGAAGGAAATTAGGTGAGCACCACGTGTTGTGTTGGTGTGTATACTTCTTAATGCATGGTCAACAGGTGTTATCTTTAACTGGGAGGGATATATTGGTAACCAAATTTTTTTATCAATCAAACTAACAAAATACTCTTTCGCATTCTCTTTCCCCTTCCTAAACCAAAATTCACTATGTACTTCTCTCTAATTTTCTCTCAGAAACTAGACCAGCCGATGTGTGGTGGTGACTGAGCCTTTGCTTTGCTAAAAGAAAATGTACTCCCTCCGTTTCAAAAAGATAGGCACGTTTGACTTTTTTTCGAAAATTAAGGTTTTAAATGAACTAACCATTAGAGCTTTATTAATTGTTTTTTCTTTTTGATTGGTTTAATGTTGACAAGTGCCATGAGTTAATAAGAAAAAAAATAATAAAAATGACTATAATATTGGTTTTATTAAGTTTTTTAATTTTTGGTCAAAGTCAAATGTGCCTATCTTTTTGAAACGGAGGGAGTAGCTTTTTTGTTTTCTTTTCTATTTGGAGCTATGATTAAAGATTTGATGTTTAATTAGATGCTCATAGTTTTAACCATGGTGTTTATAAGTGTGGGTTCTAGAGATATTTAAGATCCGGGTAAGAAAAATTACTGCTCAAGAGATGATGGGTTTATCATATACTTTTGTTTTTGATAACGTGGGTTTGGTTATTGAAGACAAAATTAAGACGCAATGGCAGCAACAATTGATTGATGAATATGGGTGCAAAACCTACTTCTCTGCTTGAAGAAGTGAACTTTAAATAATTTCAAGATCAGTCAATTCTGTTTTTTTTTTCTTCTGAGGATTCGAGAAAGGGAAAAAAATGTGGATCAAATCTGGATTTATAGTTCGGGTATCGGATTGTGTTGCGTTTTATATGCAGGGCGGGTATTTTGAAAGAATAACCCGAACTTGGAAACCCATCTTCTTCTACCAAAATTTGAACCGAATTTCTGAAGAACCCTGTTTTCGGAAAACAGAGTTATCCGAATCATATCCGAATCATTTGATCGATCTGATGGTTATTTTGAAGAATTCGAAACTGCAAATATGCTTATTAGATATGTGAATGATGTGTTTGATCAATTCGATTGATTATCTCCAATTTGGTTTGATTTTCATGAAATTATAGATCAATTTTAATTTCTCTGGACATTTTCTGCAACTGACAGAAACTTCGTCATCACTAAAAGGCCTCCTAAAGTCGGCCAATAATATATTTACCTGGGCTAAACTATTGGGCTGCTACGAAAGTTAGTGTGGGCTAAGATGATTACTACTACTACCTAAAAAAAAATTAGCCAGATTTTGGGACGGGCTGGAGCCAACCTAAGCCCTCGCCTAGGTCCGTCCCTGGGCAGAAGGAAAAAGAAAATATTGGGTGGAAATATCCAGGATCCATTGACCTTGACATATAATAACGCGCCTATCAAAGCGACAAGAAAGAGAGGAACTTGGTCTGTCTGCAAAATCGCTTGCGGCTTTGAAAAAATGCATTCTTTTGGGAATCGTTTGAATACTCTTCTCACATTTTCTGCTTTACTGTTAGCTGTTCTGTGTATACTTACTACAACAATTTCCAGTAACTTCAATGAAGAAGGTCCTCCTATTAACGCTCAATACTTATCAATTTTTTCATTTG
This sequence comes from Papaver nudicaule, assembly GCA_023529015.1. Taxonomy (NCBI): domain Eukaryota; kingdom Viridiplantae; phylum Streptophyta; class Magnoliopsida; order Ranunculales; family Papaveraceae; genus Papaver; species Papaver nudicaule. Next base: position 9,489 of record JAJJMA010022832.1, read on the forward strand.
ATGGTTGAAAATCAAACTAGTTTGTTGGGTAATTGTTGTTGTTTTTTTTTTTTGTTACAGGAAAGATTTGTTTGAGAATTGTGGGTCTGTTTCTCTTTGTCTAGGTTATTTTGTTTGTGTAAATCATCCCTTTTTTTGGTTTGGTGTAAAATTAATCTGAATTACACCATTGTATGATGTGGTTTAGCTATTTAGATTGGGAATTCGATGTTTTTATCTTTTAGTACATGGAATCTCGAATAGTTGGCTTCATTTGCATTAATAGTAGTCTTCTTAGGAGACTTTTGCTGTCTGCTCGATCTCAATCCCTACCTAGGGTGTAATTACTTGTGCTTCTTTATTCAAGGATCGGAGTAGGAATTACTTTTTCTGGGTGGTATGCATATATTAGTCATACTGTATAACAAAGAATTTTGCAGTAAGTTCAGTAAATGTAATAAGGAGGTTTCTGGGAGTATCCAGCAGTGGTAGTTGTTGGTTTCCCATCCACAGTAACAAAGAAATAGAGACTCCATTAGCTCGGATTTCATCTCTATTTCAATAAGAACTCTTGGGAACGAGAGTACCTACACTTATTTGAGGTTAATGTGTTCGTTATATATGGTTTCTTTAAGAATACTAATGTTGGCATTTAGACCATTGACATCCCAAAGATGTAAAGGGATGTTTTTTAGTTTAACCACCAAACTCATATTGAGGTTAACAT
>JAJJMA010022854.1:0-18108 GCA_023529015.1 Papaver nudicaule
TCCGAGAACTAATCATGCCTAGACCGATAACTTCAATGATATGAAAGTTGGAAGTTTTCTCATGGCTTATCTGTACGCGATCATGAACGCGTTCATAGAGCAGTCAGTAGAGTTCAGGAGAATTCAGGAGAATCCGTGAACTTGTACGCGTTCTCTGAAATGCCAAACAATCACATGTACGCGTTCACCGTTGTGGTCTTTTTCAAGAGATTTTTCAACATACTCTACCTATACATATTATCACGAATGTGACAAATGCAAAGGCGGAAATCCTAGAAAACCTTTGGATCATATAAACAACATCATAGACTATTTGTATGATAGAAATGCTAAATACGATACGGAAAGGAAAAACCTTTCTAACCTTTAGCGAGGACGTTATGATTTATCAAGTAGTAAGCTTCGGTCTTCGTTTTCATCAGTCTTCGTCTCGATTACCTAAAACTATCCTAGTCCGAGGTTGTAGAGTAAACTTATCAAGGATTGTGTTTTTGTCTCATAAACTTGACAACTGACTTGAGATAGCAATATCAGTGGGTTCAACCGAGCAATGCTCTAACAAATCCCCTGGATGGATTATGGACCAACTCGACGGTTATGAATAACGTACTTCTTGTTTATGCTTTAATTATATAATCAGAGAATATAATGCGGAAAGTAAAGCACACAAGACCCCAGAGATTTTTTTAACGAGGAAACTACAACCTGTAGAAAAACCTCGGGACCTCGTTCAGATTGAACACCGCACAGTACAAACTGTCTAAAAACACTAGCCTACTATAAGACTTCGGTCTGGGATGTAGCAGAGACCAATTCTAGCCCTCCAAGCGAACTGGCTACTGTCGCACTCCTTACGTCTCTAGATCCCCCACAGATCGTCACGCACTTGATTCCCCTAGCTGACGTCCTTTACAGGCCTAAGAGTTACTTTAACCGCTGTTAAAGGCTTGTGTCAATAATTTTGGCTTTGCAACCTCAATCATCAACTGTATGTTTGAATTGTCCTCTATCAGTTTGACATACACAAAGTGACTTCCTCTGGATTTCTCCAGGTCATACGAAAATCTACTTACAAGCGGGGGCTGACAAGTAAAACGAGTAAACTAACTTGTCTCTACCTCAGTTGTAAACGAAGATTCACTTAAGAAACTTATACAACTGGAGCTAACTAGGTCTTACAACACCGAGTGCAGCCATGCGTTGCTTCCTTCAACCCTGTGTGTAACGTATCAGTTCTTAAATGGCCTTATATCAGAAGAGAAGGACCGTATAATAGACAAGAACGTGATCAGGTTACCAAGGTTACAGGTTACTCCGATTCAACCACTAAGATCTCAATCTCCAATCTGTGCCTCCCAACTCTCAAGAGAAGTCTTTATAGTCGTTAGGTAATTCCCACAGAGGAACTGCTACCTAATAGAGGATGACTATACCACAACAAGCATTCACCGAAGTGAAAAGAGTTTACGATCGATTCCACGGAGAAATCTCACGTATGCTTGATGCTTGCGGTTTTTTGTCCCAAAACCCTCTATTTATAGCACTCAATAAGATAGGTTGCTTAGGAATAAAGCAACTAGTTACTTGTCCCACAAGTTTGGTAAACCCTAACTTGCAAACCAAGTAAACAAAGATTTATCTCAATTGGAATTCATTCATGTATGAGCTTATTAGCAGCGGAGGATTCATTATTTCCTCCCTGCTTATCCTGAATATGCAGAATAAAATTTAAATCACCAATAATAAGCCAAGGTTGGTTATTATTGTGACTAAAATTACATATCCAGTCCCATTGCACATTTTTGTTACTCTACATTTTACAAAAAAGTGTGGCCATAAAAGGGACTCCCCCATCGGGCCCTCCGGTCGGTCGGCCCAATTAGCAAATTTTGTAGCGGCATGTAGAGCCGATTAAGACTTGTTATTAGTTCCAGAAGAGTCTACCTGGTACCCGGATTATTTTTATTTTTTCTGTGTGGTTTCGCTACGTCAAATCAAATGGGATTGTCTAGTAAACACAAGTGTTTAAGCTATAGATCTATGGCAACAACTAAAAATTATTTTCTAGCAAACACACTTCTGGATCTGCTTGTAAACTGTCTCCTCCGCTATGAAAATTCTTTAGCAAACACTCTTCTAGGCAAATTTTCTCTAGCAATCTCTTCTCTTGTTCAGGATGAAGAAGAATAGTTTGTTAATTATCACTCTCTCCTTGTTTCACTTCAATTGTGTTAGACACATAATAAAGGGAATAGTTTTTAAATTCTTATTTTTACCTTGTTTTATCAAAAGAAACATCAAAATTATTTTTCAAATAATCAACAGGGGAGGAGACCGTCTATCAGAGGGTTAGACACAATACTTAGGAGTATAATTAAAAAGCAAACATGAAATTGATTTGTAAAAAGTAAGGGCCTGTTTGGTTGGGTTTTTGAAAACAGTTTTAAGAAATTATTTTCTACTGTTTTTAAAATGACCCCATTTTCTTTGTTTTCATTTTTATTTCCATTTTGAAAACATGTTTGGTAGCAAAGCAAAAAACAGTTTTTTGAAAACAAAAATTAGTTATAGACTATAGTCTAGCTAACAATTTAGAAGACAGGTGTACAGACTAACCAATGGAAACAAGTAGAATAGCAGTTGTCATCCTTTCTCTCCGTTTTGATGACCCAATTGGCTTCTTAATCAAGGCATAATACCCATAAGAATCGAAGGATAACCACGGTTTATCTCTTGGCAGCAACACAAAAAACCTAATCAAGTAACTGGTCATTCAGACCTTTTGTCAAACATGTTGGGTGCATGCTGCCGGTGAACTTACTGTTGATGTTATTAACCCATTTCATCTCATTCCCTGCAATGATTTCATAATCATACAATAACTCATCATTCATTACCATTATAACTATAAAACCACTTCTTAATCTCAGTCATCATAGACGATATAAACTTCAATGCATCCTTGTTTTCTCAGTTCTAAAACTTGATCCAAATCACCACAACACGAGCCACTTTCATTTTTCATCCATCTTGCCTTCAAAATTTTCGTTAAACCCTTGAAACAAACTATCAATCTCATTTTTACCCGGTGGCAAAAATCTTGTGCTGCTGTGCAGTCGTTAAGAAAAGAAGATGAAATGGGAGAAGAAAAGAAAATACAGTACAAAAAGAAAACGATAAATACTCGTTTTCAGTTTTTCGTTTTTAAAAACAAAAAACAACACAAAAAACGTTTTATGAAAAACAGTCAACCAAACACGTTTTCTAGTGTTTTTTGTTTTTTATGTTTTTAAAAACAGAAAAACGTTTTTAAAAACCCAACCAAACAGACCCTAAATTTCTGATTTAGAGTTTGGTTTTGGAAAATATGGGCGCATTTATCCTTTCATATCTTCATAAGTGTCCAAGACTTTGTGTTCGAGCTCTAACACTCAATCACGAGAGTTTAGCAAGTTATTACCAAGAAAGTGATTGCTACAATTTCTCTAAGAAGAATTCAAGAAAGGTAAGAATTAAAGGTGGAGCTAATTTGACCGGTTAGTTATGGTCTTGGCATATGCCATGACCGTCCAATTCTGGCATTGGCTTACTTGGATACTTAGGCTTTTACTCATCTCCTCCATTAATGCCTTCACTAATTGGACATCATGTCATATATCCTACCAGGCCACTTAGGCCTTTATTTGATCATCCACTTAGGCCCTGGCCTACTCAGTCAAGGCCTATGATATCTCGGCCATTAGGCCTATGCTATCTCGGCCATTATGGCCTATCTTTTCTTACCTGGCTACCTATGACATTACTAGTGCACGACCAACAATAACCTTGGCAGTGGCGGCGTGGTGCGATTAGCCAAGGCTCGCCTTGCTTGTTCGTGGTAGTTAGGTTAACTTGGTCATCCACTTTGTCGCCAGGCCTAGTTGTTACCAATCCATATTGTTGCTAACCTAGTTGTTTTGTTTTTGGCAAAGTATTTACCAAGAGACATCAATCCTTGTGTTAGAGCATGGATCAATAAACCTCACTAAGTGTTGGTATGTCAAGCTTAGTTGCCAAATTTAGTGATCAAAACTCGACCGCTTGCAACACACATTAGGTAAAGACTTCATTAAGTTAGCTTTAGGTTGTGGAAGATTTTGGTAGGATTTAGAATCACTATTTGAAGAGTTGAAGAAGACCGAAGATCAAACGAAGACATCCAACTTCACATTCAAGAGGTTAGTGAATCTAAATAACGCGATTCCATTATCTTTTACACTTGTGCTAAAAAAACCAAAAACATAACTTAATGCTTGAGCTTTAAGTTATGACTTGATCACTTGTGATCAGTGTATCTTAAGAATAACTCTGCTTTATCGCTTGCGATATTGTTGTTGTAGTTATCACGTTCGATATTGCTTAGAGCTTTCTTTTTTTCTCCGCCTCTAAGTAATATAAGGTTTTTCCTAAAACTTGCGAGTTGGATAATAACAGTTGTGATGTTGTCTCGATAGTATTACGAGATTTAATCCATCACAGTATTGTGCCTCGACTTACCTAGTCTGACTCTGTCAGATTGATTGGTACGTACTTATATGTACTAAATGTAATCGAGATCATGACTCACCCTTATGTTGTGTAGACTCGATATACTGCTTTTCTTAGTTCGAATACTACATCATGGTTTGGCTTTGATTACTAAGTTCTGAATCATTAATTTGATTCTCTACATATGAACATCTATAATGCAATATCACACTTTTAGATTTCGAAACCATATTCATGTTATCTCAACTTAAGGACTTTCAGTGTTCGAAACCTCAATGTAGGTTTTGGTAAAACTGACTTTAATTTTGAAACCATAATCTGGTTTTTGTATCCATGAGCTATTCGGTCTGAAACTTAAATCTAAGTTGTGACCAATGAGAGAACTTGAGTTCGAAACAATGTTTGTTGGCTAAGAGAGACTTGAGAATCGAGACCAATGTGTCTTGACTATGTGAGTTCTAAATGGTCTGAAAAGACCCTGGAGTTTCCTAAAGGTTTATGTGAACCGGGAAATATAGCCTGTGCATCAAGGACAAAAAGGTGTGATGCTGAAACGTCTCTTGACCACATGGACTCTCAAGTTCGACACCAAACATTTGTGACGAGATTAATATGCGTTTCTTATTTCGAAACCTTAACCAAGGTTTTGTTAAAACAAAATCTAAAGTTCGAAATCATACTTTGATTTCGCTATATGGAATCTTGATTTGGAAACCTTAATTCGGTTTCAGTCATATATGAACTTTAGGATCCGAAACCTTAATTTGGTTTCTGCCAAACAACATGTATATTTCGAAACCTAATAGTGGTTATCTCAGAATGCGTATTTCGAAGTTCAAACTCTACCATTTTGATTTCTGCTTCAACAAATTAATGAGTTTGATATTCTCAATTTGAAGTTTGAATTCATTCATCTACAATGTACAACTAAGTTGGTTTGAGTCATAGTCGGAAATGGTTCCCCGCTCTAGAATGTACAACTACGTGATTAGATCTTCGTATGGATATACTACTTGATCAAATATTCAATTGATTTCTCTTTTGATGTTTTGATTTGAGTTCTTGGATATCATTAACGTGATCATCTATATTGGAATCGAGAATTCAAGAGATTCAACATCTTGCTATTACTCGAAGAATCATACACTGTACTTTTATTGGTATATCTTTTTGTATGATTCGGAATGTCCATTGAACCTACGTGTTCACTTAAGCTTAACACACAAGGTTTGTCCACGTCTGTGATGATACGTTTATGCGGAACGTTGAGCCATGTTGGACCAGATCCCACTTCCACCTAGGATCGTTCTGGCCCGTCCAACAAAGCCTAGAAAGTGATGTCGACATTTGGAAGTTAATACACGTTTTCGAATTGAGTTCTATCCCAGGGAGCATATTTGGTAAGCACTATATTTCGAATTAATGAAATATCCAAATATACTTTTTGAGTATTATTTGCTTTGAATGCTTTTGGAGAAACATTTAATGAAATATATTTTTCATTAATGTAAAATGCCAAAGTAATAGATCTCATTAAATGCTATGAGTCTATGCAGGGACGGAGCTACATGGGAGTTGGGTGGTTCCATCGCTCCACCCAAATTCCAATATATATTTTCTACTTTAACAGTAAATTTTGTAACACTTATAAATGTGCAACTCTTTGGTCACACTTATTTCTGTTACTGAAGATTTTAATTGTTTAATACTTGAATATATTTAAGTCGATTGGCTAACTACTCTAAACATTGACTAAACTAGAGATGTAAAAAAAGTCGTTGACTAGCTCAATTGCAACAACTATATTTGTTTTTAAAAATTATGACCCAACTCCCTCTCTATCACCTTTGTTACTACTCCTATTTGTGTTTCCTTTTATATCGTCATGATTCTACCGTGTGCGTATGATGCAAATCATTATGACAGTACAAATGAAGCAAGACTAGTTAAGATATAATAATTTCACAATGCACCACCCAACCAAAAATCCTGGCTCCGTCACCGAGTCTATGTGAGGTATTTCGGAACTATATATGGAAATGTGCTTTAATGAATTTCCAAAATTAACTTACCCTCATTTCAAAGCTAAAGCCTTAGTCAATATAAATAGGAGTGGTTTCTTGTAGATGGTGAAAAATGAGAGAGGGACGAGATTGTAAAAACACTCTCTAACCAGGCCTAACCTAGAGGCAATTGCCTATTCAGGCACATCTCTATAGCTCAGAATGCAACCCGTTCTACGAGCTGAAAAACTCTAGTGGAAAACGTCCGTTTAAGAACTGCTAGAAACAATTCTAATAGTCAGAAAAAGAACGGTTCTAGTCTGCGCTATTAACAGTTCTATTATTGTCGTCCTTTCCAAGTAGGTCGGACTTTGTTCGACTTTATAATAGAACTGACTTTGCACGTTCTTTATAAGAACTGTGAAAAGCAGTCCTATAGTTAGATTAATAATAATAAATTCTGAAAATATACAGCTCATTTAATCCCATTCGGCAAATCTGATTGGGCTGAATCCTAATTATATGATTCTGACTGAGCTGAAATGAAAATCTTAAAACTTGATTTCATAAAACTCATCACTATTCATAAAGTGAACCTGAATTCATTGTACATTAGAACCTGAATTTACTGTACATTACACATAATCCAAACTTGCAGCTGAATTCAATTGACAATAATTCAAGTTTAAAATCAACAAAAGTAAAAAAGATTCAAACCAGTAATAATATTAAGTTCTAAGGACAGTACTCTAACATTTCTAATAACTGGTAGGCTGCAAGATTGCACTGATTGGGATGTTGTAGTCGGCTAAAGTTCTTCTATCTTTTAACTGTTTACCTGCAAAGATCAACCTCTGCTCATCCGGAAGAACTCCTTCCTTATATGTTAGCCTTAACGTTGTCAATGATGTCTGAGCTCTCAACCCCAAGTTTGATGGTCTTGCCAGTGAGAGTTTTCACGAAAATCTGCATCTGTAGATCATTTATATAACAGCAAACTTATCAGATAACGCTCATCCAGAATTACCATGAAAAAATACTCGTTCTCAACAAACTCATCAGATACCGATCATGTTACCATATGATTCATATCTTATACTTAAATAATCCATTGCAACACAACAACGCAATCATGCAGTAACCTATATCAACCCTATCCAGAATCCAGATAAGCTTTCATGTACGAAAAAATAAGAACCACGTTGATTACCTTCAAATGGTAACATCAATACGATCATCTGTCATAAATTGAAGGGTTCACGCAATATTCGGCTTCACTCTGTCATCGCACGTTTATACCAACTGCATGTCAATAGAAGCACCTACTTATTATCAAACACTGACAATCAGGTATGAATAAGCTCACCTTGGAAGTGTGATCTTTTAAGACATGTAGACAGTTATAATTTCCATCTTCAGATCCTTGCCACAAGAACGGTCTGCAGAGACAAATTAAACGCAAAACATCAAACACGGAAATGTAGCAGCTGAGTTGGGACTCACAAATTACTTGAGCAAATAAAAAATTCTACTAATAACAACTTAACAATGAGGGTTCAAACAGAAGATATAATGATAGCATGATAGCTCCCTTAACTGAGAGATTTGTAGTGTTTAAAATAAAATGCAAAGTATGGTGGACATAGGTAGTTACCGGACAAAGAAAAAAAGACAAGAAGCTAACTATGGAAATCAAAACTATTCAGTGACAAAAGATGCTTAATGTTAATAAGACCTTCTTGGTATGGCCACTGAGGGTAGACAAAATCTGCCCAGATGTGCGATCGAAAGCAATAGCATTTGTGTCAACCCCTCAGGCTGCAATGATATCCTGCTAGTCAATAACAGGAAATTTATTGTGGCAGTAACAAGCCGACCTCATAGTGGTTACTGCTGGAAGTCAATATTCTATTTAAATTACCACAAGCATAGTAGAGGAACGGTTAAAGTATAACGAATCACTAACCAAGTTCATTTCAAGATAGAAAAAGACAACTGCAAGTAGTAATAACACATCCAAAGAAGATAAATTTAAGTATTCGGTCGAGAATCATTACCTAATCGGCATCCCCATACTCATGGCCTGCTACACAGCTCAACAAGTAGAAAGCTTTAAAGTCCTCTATGCGATTTGGCAGTCTATTACCCGTGATAATTCACCATCTATGCCTTCATTTACTGACAAGCCAGCTCAATTCAGGTCCATCACTCCACCAGTATGCCTTCATTTGACAATGGAAATCAAGTAAATACGCCCCAAATCCAGGCTACAAACACACACAAAATAAAAAATGAGGGTTCCAAAGCACCATATAAAAATGTCTGGTACTATAAAAGAGAAGGGAAGTAAACATTTCTAAACAGAAAAACTTTGTTGATTCACCTTCAAGGCAGAAAGGAAATTTTTCTCAACAAAGTAATAATAAATCATTGGAAAGGAATCTAAGAACCTTGAGTTCAAGAGAAGCAAAGATGCGCGTCATTTTAATGCATGGACAGAATCTGCGCAAAATATGAAGACTGCAATCAGTATATCAGGCACCAACAATAGTACCTAAGACACAATTTTGAGAAAAGTTCAAGACACTAGAGAAAAAAAAATCAAGTTTCAAAAATACTGTCTGGGACCTGCTAAACTGACATAACTAATGAATCAGCGATAGAGTGTAGTTTAACTGTTTGAGAGATGGTACCAGCACAATCACTGAAGTAAAAAATATGAACAAAAAGCAACAATAGTAGTGGTGGAGTCCTTAACCTGTTTTGAAAGGATGTTTTCTGAAGCTTCATACCTATTTAGAATTTTTGAGATTACTGGTGGAGTCCTTAACCTGCAAACAAAAACCAAGATAGTTAGTTGAATTGTGAACAAATAGTTCAAGAAGCCGGTGTCCTCTACAATCAAACAAACAACAAAACATTTACACCAATTGACCATAACCATACATACACCTACACCCACAATCAAATCTGCCAAGAAGCACCACAATAACATACAAAGAAAGAAAATGGCAGGAAAACCCTATTCAAGCACAACTTTGTTCCATTTAAGAGAACCTGTAGGGGAAAATAGAAAACCTTTACCAAACTGAATGAGAAAAAACCCAAATCCACAAATTTGAACCCTATAAGAAAAAACAGTTAAAACTAAAAAAATCCTCATTTGAGAAATTGAAATCAGAGGAAGTAATAATGTTTGTATACCTTCGAAGTTTTTTCCCATGAAGTTGAAGTTGTTCATCAACCAAAACCCTTCTCACCACCACCAAAACTGAAACAACATCAACACATCATCAGCAGCAGAAAATAGATTTGAGAAGAAAAATTAGAAATTAAATAAAACACTAGATTAATTCATACTTATAATAGCAAACTAACCACACAAAACAGCGATCGAAGCAATGAAATCAGGGATTAAAACAGAAATATCGACCTTATATTCGAAACCAAGTTGATATTTTGCCCTAAATCGAACATTTTGAGATGAAATCAATTTTATTTTGGAAGGAATTTAACCCTAAAAGTAGTAATAAGCGAACTAAGAGAAGGGATGAGATGTCTTCTTGCATTTTGGAAGGATTTAACCCTGCGTACCTCACTGTTTAAGATGATGTTTCTCTCGATTTTGTTCACTTCCCCTGTGAGAGAAGAGGGAAGGAAGAGGGAAGGAAGAGAGAGAATAAAGAGATAAGAGAGGGGAAAGAGATAAGGATTTGTTTGCTTTTACTGACGAAAAATGGACCGGTTTCATCTAAGACGTTGATATAAATGAGTTGATATCTCACTGTTGATGAAAGAACGGATCAAAACGCATTTTTTCGCTTTTTTAGCAGTGAAAGAACGGATTCAGAATGGGCTAGATGTGAAACGGCCCACATCAGTTCTTATGCTAAAGCCCTGGTCTGTTCTAAAACCCTCCATTTCCACTAGATATCTCTATGAGTTCTCTCTTATAACCCCCGGTGGAGAGGATGGTATCATAGTGCAGTACTGATAATCTCACCAGCACATTAAACCCATTAATCTGCTTCATGTCGACATCGCCTCGAATTCCTCGGCATCAGAACCAGATCACTATATGGTACATGGTGAAGAGTTAACAGAGACGCATCCTCATGGATTTCTTCTTTATACGACTCAACATTCGAGTCTTAATGAAAACCTCAGGAATATCGAAGTTCTAGGCCTGAGCAGAACTCCCTGAGAAGCACACAACAGCCTAAACAGGCTTAAACAGACCTCATCCCAAACTCAGGATGGTCTAACATACCATGGATAAACACGCCATGACTTCAAGTATGTTGTAGCGTAAGCACGCACACCATAACCAAGGCATAACCAGCACGCACCAGCTGCAACAAAGTTGACCTTGGCCAGATGCCAAAGTCATAGCACCATATAGCATGGCACCGTGAACCATGAGCCACCATGGGTTCACGAGAAAATAGCCTTGGCCAAAGGCCAAGGCCGTGGCGCCATGAATCATGGCGCCACAACAAGATGAGTTGGCCTTGGCGCCATGATAATAGGGTTAGCGCTAAACAAGCGCTTTGGAAGTTGGCCTTGGCCTTGGCCAAGGCCGTAGCCCCTTGGGCTATGGCGCCACAAGACAATGGCGCTATGAACTCCTGGCCTTGGCCAACAACCAAGGCCACTCCTATACTCGTGTCCTGGAGGCACCACACTCACGTTGGTCATGACAATTAGTCATACGACTCTACTCAGACTCAACTCAACTACGCAATATCTGCGTATCACTCGAGGCATCAAAACATCACAGGGGGGGATAACTTTAGGGGTATTGGTCTGGCGGTCTACGGCAGTTGAAAGAAACTGATGGAGATAGTGGACAGTTACGAGAAGATGGCGCGAGTGGACATGTTCTACACAACTCAGGCAGTTACAGAAACCAACTCATGTCTTCCACTCCCCCACTCTTCCACGACTTCCACCTTCTCTGTCGAGAGATCAGGGTGAGTTCAAAACTATAAATAGAGGCCTCCTCTATCTTCCAAGGCATAACATCTTTCCAGAAACAACCAGATATTCAGAGCACCTGAATAAACCAGAGCCTCAGAAGTAAACACACCTGAGCAACCCAACACCCTTCTAGCTTTGGAGATTTCCAGTCACCTTCATGACGGAAATCTTGAACTCTTACACCCAAAACACATCCTCAACCTGATCTCAAGTTTCTTCGTTGTTTCCCTCCCTAGATCAACCTCTATCCTCCCTGTGACCGAAGCAAGACGTGAACGACCATTGACTTGGTTTAGGCTCGTCTTGTTCGACTTTGATCTCGAACACTACGAAAGTACCCAGAGACGGTGCATTGTTTTTCCAGGTAAAAACAGTTGGCGACCACAGTGGGAGATCATTCTCTCGGTATGGAGGGTAAAACCCCTCGGGACACGTGTCAGAGATCCAAGAAGCGAGATCGCGCCAAAGGAACTAGCAGCGAAGCCTCGGGATCAGACCAAAAAAGGGTGAGACCGAGGATACCGAGAGGAGAATTGAAAGAAAGGGATTCGGGCTCCGCCCCAAAGGACCGAAGCCTCATAACCATCTTTGGAGTACCGCCGAAGGAACCGCCTTACTCGACAAGGACTGACACCACCACGATTGAGTCCCTTGTCTTATTAGATGTAAACCACCCAAGCTCGGCCTATATAAAGCGAGCTTGGAGAACATTGTAAAGGTTGGAATCTTTTGGGTGTAGTCTAAGCAGCAAGAGAGGGATTAGGTCTGTATCTCCTCTAGCTCCTTAGGATCATAATCCATGTAGTTGCAACACTGAAATAAATACAAATCTTTATACGTTTAGTCTTCAGATTAATGTCTTTTTACATATCTTCGGCATTGTTCTTGAGGTCTATGAACCTTGAATCATGTTTGAATAACTGTGTGTGTGAGTGAGATCTGAGGTCTACTGAACATCATGTACCTATGCAGATTTTCTACTCATACAGTTTGGCGCTAGAAACAGGGACTGATTAAAACAACTTAGGGTTTGCCTGTGATTTTTCGGGTTTTCAAAATTTCCATAGATTTCTTCATCCTTTCAAAGATTTTCAAAGCTTGTTCTTTAAAGGAAGCTCCGGTACCTTAAGCATCTAAAAGATCCTTCAAGGCTTTAGCATGGTTAAGGGTTTTTATGAGCAAATCATCAGATGGTAAGGTCATCAACCAAGGGTTTCAAACCTTGGCATGACAAAACCGATTTCAAAAATGGTAATTGATTTTCATCATATAGGCCTTAAAATTGAGGTTAGCTATAAGAAAGCGATTATGGGAAAAATCTTTTAGACCTATTTTTAGGGTTTTCAAAGTACCCGTTACATTGGAAAATAAACTTGTCAGAAGGAATCATTGAGAAAGATGGTTTTAGCTAAAATATAAAAATATGGTCTGACCAGGCTCCAAAGCAGCCTAAAAGAAACAAATGTGACCAACAAGAAAACTCGCACGATAAAGCTACTACAGCGTACATACCAATATGGCCGATATAGTACACTGTAGTAGCCGCCTTGGACCTCACGGGTTTTTTGTCTTCTGATAGGTCACAACCAGAATGGCCTCGAAATCTGACCAGGCTCCGAAGCAGCGAGTGGGATCACCCGAGGTGGTGGCAAGCACAGTCCAACACAGAGACCAAGTAAACGAGGACGAAGTGCATGTAGAGGACTTGGGCCCAGAGGGAAAAGGATTCCCGGAGGCTGATGAATGACCTCGACAGCAAATGCAGGAAGAAGATGAAATGGCCATACCTAACGACGACATACCATTACATAAGCCAACCGAAGAAGAAATGATAAGACCTCCCCAGCTTAGAAGGATATCTTGAAAAACAGAAAGATGAAACGGCTAAAAAAGTAACTAACTGAAGCCAGTAAAAAGTCAGTATCTAACTACAGGCAACGGCTTAGAAATCATATTCAGGATTTTACAAAATCTTACATAACAAGACCAATGGGATATATTCGTGGACTTTATTTTATTTGGCAAAATTGATAGAATCACCCAAATACAATCGCTAAACAGATCGCTGCACTTCGGAGATTCAGTCAAGCCAAAAGGACCGGTGCAGGAACTAGGGATCGTCACCAAAAAAAGACAAAATTGGATCCTTAGCAAGCCCGAACCACTCTCGAAGAAGGTCCGAAGTACTACGGGCGATGCTTCCCGGCGGCAAGAAATATATTTTACAAGCAAACTCGCCAAAGAAAGTCCGAATCGCACTATCGCTGATATAAAATAACAACTAAAATACGAATAAACCAAGGGAAAAATAAACATCATATTCGGAAAGGCTTACAGAAAGGTGCTTTCACGAGTGTCTCGTTGGTGCCCTCGAACAAATGATGTTTATGGATTCAAAGAGTAACACCTATACGCACCAACAACGACTCATTAAAATTGATAACACTCAATTTAGTCTTCAAAAAAAAATAAAAAACACACGCCTCAGATCGTACTAATTAAAAGGATAAATTCTTCGGTATGAACATTCAGATAGAAGCAGTAGAATTCATAAAATAGATAACGAAGATGCATATAAAGAGCCAAAGAGAATAATAAGCAAAGTAAAGATACATAGCAACTACTCCGAAGAAAAAGGTGTAAACACTTAAAAAGAGAAAAAAGTACATCAATTTCTCCTATTCCTACATCTACCCCGAAGCCTCCCGGCCACGGTACCGCGATCTTCGTCAAGGCCATCGAGCAGATCCACATCAATAATCGGCGCATTGGCAGGAATAGCAGCAATATTCTCCTCGGGGGCAGCAACCTCCGGAATACGATCATCAACGACTGCAACTGGTTCATCGACCGGTGGAACAGGAATAAAAGCGGCGGCAGACGGACCTACGTCATCAACTTCCTCTTTTACTTCAAACTTCACATTCATCTAATCATCAGAAAAAACGAGATCCTCTCCCAGCATCAACAAAATTTCTTCACTATGACGGCGAAAAAACGATCTCGTTTCATACATACGACAGTCATAAGAAGGACCGCCATCTTCTCTCATTCTCTGCTCCCTCTCATCACTCCTTATGAGATGACCAAAAAGACGAATCACCTTATTAGGGTTACTTTCCCTTCTAGAAGACCCAACTTGAGAAGTCGGTTCCCATCTCCATCATTCGAATATGTTCTCTCCTGTTACTTTGGTCTATCCTGTTGTTTCCTTCCTCCATGGGTGCCTTCCCTCTGTCAGTCATCTCCTCTTAAAACGACACCTGGTCACAAAAAAAAAAGAGCAGAGAAAAACACAAGCAAACAAACACTGCAAAAAGCAATGGAAATATTTAACCTTTTATAGTAGTTTAGGGCACCATCCAGTCGCCAAATCTAATCAAGTCAGACGTTACAATTTGGAAAAAGTAAAAACTGTATTAAGGATTCCCTTGATAGACGCACCAATACTTTAAGACATCATACCACACATTACCCAATAAAGTAGTTACATACCTTTTACAACTCCGCACGCCACTATTCAAACTCTAGCAACGGAGAAACCAACCGCTGGCACCATTCAGAACAACCAAGTCAGTATACAACATCTATAATACAAAAACTTGGCAAAATCAAAATAATTTATAAGAAATATAGTACCGAAGAAGAAACAAACAAACAGCGAGGCATTGAGTAAAGCGAAACATGCCACAGACTAAGACTCAGTCAGTAATAACACATTCGGAAACGGCACCAGATGTCAAGCAAACCACAACAACGACCGTAAAGCAGGAGACGACCCTCGGTCACAACCACACGGCAGAAGAATTCTAAAGTCATGGATCAAAGCATAAAAGAATTAATAGCTGAAATAACGGAAATGGCGGGCACAAGGCCAGACCAACGCCCCAACAACGAAGAACAATTCCTCGTAACAACGGGTTGCCTCTAGACTCCGAACGAACAATCGAGCGGATTTAGCGAAGACAGGAATATTCAACAAGAACCTTTCTGGGCTGGGCCATTCGTCGTAGAAAAGCAACTCGGAAATGACGCGAAGGCCATAAGTCAAAAACCCCAGTAGAAAGGAAGCATATGAAACACCTTGTCTAAGAAAGCAACCTCTTATGTAAGCTGCACTTGTAAAAAGATTGAATAGATGAAAATCACACCCTTTGATGCAGCTCCTTCTGAAATCAAGCTCCAAATCCTGCCAGGGCGGGTAAAAAACCATACTTGGCGAGGCATAATTGCAAAGGCTTCAACGCCAAAAGTAAACTGGCCATGACGCCATATCTCCTCTAGTGCCTCGTCGCAAAATAAAAAGGCTTTCACGCCGAGGCAAAAAACGCCAACAATAAAGAGGCCGTAACGCCGAGGCAAAAAACGCCAACAATAAAGAGGCTGTAACGCCAAGGCAAAAAGCGCCAAAAAACAAAAAGACATCGAATAGCAGGCACAGAGCTGATGACCATATAAACCGTAAGGGCCCTACGAGTTATATGGCACGGTCCTCTACCCACAAGACACCTCGTTAGCGGTGGGCGCCTTGAATCAAGGCTACATAAGCTGATGATACATTCGTGCCCGCTACCAAACGACCACGGGGACCTCACGTTCCCAGGCATCGAGGGGACGATAAATGGGATTAACATCTACCTATAGAGGAAGATGGAACCCCGAGGCAGCTGCTTCGCTCTCCAGAACAAGGAACGAAGTATGCAGCCGAGGGACCCCTCTAAACAGATATAGACGGGTCGAACTTCAGGCCGCGATAAGAGAAAAGTGCCATGTCTAAGCTCCAGCCTTGACCGGCACTCCCCCATTGTGTTACTTCATTATTGAAAAATGGGCATCCGTCATAAGCAGCTACATTTTACTTAGGATAAAAATAGGTTACCAGGGCGCCACCATGCCCTCTAGGAAGATAAGCAAATATCTTCGGTACCTACCTAACGTACTAAGGCAAAACGGATGCCTACGCTATCAATAGCCAGTGTTTGCTTGATACCAGTGCGAGTAACTCAAAGCCTTTGGGAAGGGTGATCTGTACGCCCCCACTAGCTTGGTTCACTATCTCTTACATCGAAGTAAGCCCCGAAGTTACACCCCGAGAAGCTATAAGAGCCATCGATAAAAAGTAATCTCCCAATACGAATGAATAAAAAGACAAAGTAAACACAGCAGCAACAAAAAACAGAATAGCATCAAAACAAAAGAAACAACAAAGGTACAAATCTGATATCCAATATACAAAAACAGCAACAAGAAATCAAAAAGGTGACAGGAGGAACACACTCCGTATTTTACATCTTTAAACAATCCTTTTACACAATATCATCAGAATCAAAAATACCCTAGGGATTATCGTGGGGTGGAAGCAAAGGCCCGCCGCCATTTCTCAAAAGCGAAGGCGAGACTTAGGGGGCACCATCGACATTAATCCTAGAGCTATTGTCTGAAACATCGATAAGAACATTCTCCTTCGGCTCCCCGCCAATAGGATATTCACCCTCCTTCGGCATATCGCTACCAATACCACCACCTCCCTTTGACCCATCATCAGTAATCCTGTCGCCCATCTCTGGCCTCTCGACATCAAAATCATTACTTTCCTTCAGCTTCTCACCAATGCATCTATCCTCCTCCCCTTCAGTTTTACCATCAGTATCACTGCCCATCTCTTTGAGATCCTCTTCAAGCTTCGCTGCTTGCAATTGAGCTACTATCAACTTAACATCCTCGGATGAAATAAGATCTTTATCAGACTCTAGCGAGGCATCCGGATCCTTCAAGCCATCAGGGTAATAGGGCGGCAGCATACCAAAATTCTTAAACAAATATCGACCGTGCTGTCGACTAAACAAGGCAGTTTGTACAGTCTCTCCTCGGATATGATCGTTGAGCTGCGAAACCTCTTTCCCTAAAGCGGAGATTTTGACATCCTTCTCCCCACACACACCTCGAGAAGGACGTAGCTCCACGTCAATCTTCGAAGCTCGCTCTCTCTGAATATCCATATCTCGGAATTAACCATCTCGCTCGGTCGTGACAGACTCAAGACGCTCATTCAAACCCTTTACGTCCCCTGTAAGGCCACCGTTCTCCTGACGTAAGAGCTTATTGTCCTTATCAAGACGAGCAAACTCAAGACTCTGGGCGCGAACCAGTCCCAGCAAGTACATTCCATGATGCTTTTGCTGAAAAGAAGCAAGTATAAGATCAACACAACAAACAAAAAACACATAGGGCGAAAACAACCAAGAAATAAACTCACAATTTCAATGAATGCCTGATGATTAGTAGCTGCTGCGGAAAAAGTACTCCTATCCCAGGAGCCAGAAAAAACCTGAGAAAGAAACTCGACCACCGAAGGATCTAAAGGATAATTTTGAGGATCTCTCGCATGTGCCTTCAGTTGGTTGGCTAAATCATCGGCATACGGACCAGGAAGAGAGCTCTGCTCTAAGAAATTTCGGGCCTCGGCATCTGAGCATGGCCTCTGAACAAAGACATTCGGGACCGAAGAAGTACCCGCAGCAATTGACATCGGTAAAACCAGAGAAGAGCCGATAAGAAGATCGTTGGAACCATATTCATTCAAGTTCATATCAGGCTG
>JAJJMA010022860.1:0-21667 GCA_023529015.1 Papaver nudicaule
CAGTTGAAACTGAAAACTGGACTGCCATGAGTCGACCCTCACTGGCAGCAGTTGAAAACTGGAAACTGGACTGTCATGAGTCGACCCTCACTGGCAGCAGTTAAAACTGAAAACTGGACTGCCATGAGTCGACCCTCACTGACAGCAGTTGAAAAATGGAAACTGGACTGCCATGAGTCGACCCTCACTGGCAGCAGTTGAAAACTGGCGAAAGGACGTGGAAACTGTTGCTGCTGACATGGGCACCTGTCGGCGCTGACACCTGTATCTAGGCAGTCATGCTCTGCACCTGTATCAAGGTTGCCTAGCAAAAATAGTATTTGGGTACCTTTATTGCTCTACTTAGCCAATAAAAGGGTACCAAAATGCTAAGGTACGAACATCGCCCCCTCTTAACCTCTAACTTGTTAGGGGTTAAGAATTTCGGGTTCTACCCATCACAGAATCTTGTTGACGGTAACTCGCCCCCAAGCTTGTAGCTTGGAGCTGTTAATCTACCCGCCCCCAAGTATACTGTTCGTACTAGGAAGTCTATATACCCCAAGCATCAGTCGTCATTGATGCTGATGGAGTCATGTAACTGAACCTCAGCACTAATGTGGTTCGGCTCTGTTGATGGTGGTTTTTGGCGACAGGGTCACAGGAGTAATTTTACATCAATTTCTGGCATCCTGGAATAGCGCGAGATAAGGTATGAATTTATTTTTACAGTAGGGATAAGATATTTGGTTTGCCGTTAGCCATATTTTAATATCTTGCGACCCTAGCCTAGTAGCATGGTCCATATCCCTGACCTACGTATTAAAATACCTATGCATGCGCATTAGCCTAGGTCATGCTTGAGCCAAAACCCTAAGAGTTACACGCCTAAGCTTGGCCACGCCCTATCTTTGGCCAAGCCAAATCCTTGGCCACACCCTATCTTTGGCCAGACCTAAACTCGGAAATGCCTAAATCCTTGGCCACGCCAATACTTGGCCATGCCTATATATTATCCACGGCCATAACTTGGCCAGGTCTAAACTTTGGCCAAGCCTAAAGTTTGGCCACGCCTATATCTTGGCCACGTCCTAAACCTGGCCGCGCCTATACTTTGTCCCCGCTTAAACTTTGGCCACGCCTAAAGTTTGGCCACGCCTAAACTTTGGGTACCCATGGCGTTGGCCTCGCCTCATCTTTGGAGGCCCATGATTCTCCCCTGCCTTAGTTTTTGGATATCCATTATCTTTAGCTTGCCTTAATATTTGGATGCCCATTGCATCACCCTTGGCCAAACTCTTGGGGGTCCAAGATTATGCCTTGGCCAAATATTGGAGGCCTCATAATCATGCTCTCGCCTAATTTATGGGGGCCTTAATGTTTTCCCTCGCTTGTGCTTATGGAGGCCCGTGATTGTCCTCTTCCCCTCACGGCTAGCCTTGCCTCCTTTGAGCTAGGGTTTACCTCTTCCTAGCCTCCCCCTACTTATGGGCCTCACTGATCCAAATCCTAGAGGATTATGGATTTTATTAAGTCCATAATACTCTAGTTTCCTAATCAAATTCGGAAATCTGGCAGTTCAGCTCACGTATTTCTTCATGGCGTGATTTTTAGAGCCCAATCCGTAAGGAATTAGAAGGCGCTTCCTTCACGAAATATTTTCCTCTGTGAATTTCCTATAACATACTAAAAATTCAGATTTTTACCTAATATAGGCTGTCCTGGGCGATTTTACTAATGGACAACACGCAAACTGTACAGAAATCTGAAAATAACATAAATGTTATGGCTTGTCCTTCGTGACCTATGCCTAACTTCTTAATAAGATTATTATACCATGCAATATGGCTTATTATAATTATTGTGGCCTATCTTTAGGTCTTATATTGGCAATGCTTATGCATTCTTGATGATGGCTACGCCGTGATAGCATCATTCGTCTGTTTTTCCTGATTACGGACTTGCTTCCATAAATCAGTGCTATAATTCTTAATCATGGCTCATGGCTATGACTTATATTATTTTAGGCATTCATATGTCTTCATTATCCAGGGAATTGGTGCATTACATGCCACAAACTAATTTCCCTTATTTATGGCAAACTAAAAGTCGTGTTTATTTGACTATTGCCACAGAGAGTTGCTGAAATCCTCTCGGTCTAATTGGCGATTGCATAGCTCAATCCTTAGACCTACCTTATCTAGTGGCGGTTGCTAGCTCAACCCTTAGATGACTTATCTTATCTTATCTAATGGCGGTTGCTAGCTCAACCCTTAGATTTATCTCATTAGGTTTAAATGGCGATTGCCCGGCTCAATCCTTAAACCAAATCTTAAAGAGATATTCAAAGCTTATCGCTTAATCTCTATCTTATCGCAAAGTCCTAAGCTTATCAGTAATTGATACGACTTGCACTAGTCAACTTTGACTAAACAAATAAACAATATTTAACAAATCTTACGAGAATCAAGATTTAGTTACATGGGGGGATATTCTTTTAGGGTTTTGGTTTGGCGGTCTACGTCACGTGTGATTGCAACGGCTCAATCACTTAACGGGAAAGAAAACTAAGTCGTGCGAACGTTGCTGAGCAGATGGGATAAGATAGTGGGTTGTTAGTCTTCCCTATTATTAGGCGCAAGACTCTTAACAACTGACCCCACTCTTTCCTCACTCCCACTCTTCCACTACTTCCACTTCTTACGAGATCAGTTGAGAATATATTGCTATAAATAGGTCACTCGACCAGTTTGGGAAATCATCTCATTCTCATCCAACAAGTTCAGTGCAAGTTCAATCAAGTCTATCTTATCGATAATTGATTGACTCTTCTCATTCAGCATTTATTATCTAGTGAGAACTGAATATTCATCCTTATCTAGCAATATTTATCTCAATATCACAGAAAATCATAGCAATTCTCTGATCTCATCTTTCTCTGCTTCCCTCCCTAAACCAACCCTAAAATCCTCTTCTTGTAACTGAAGCAATACTCGAACGGCCATTTCTTGGTTTAGGCGAGTCTTGTTCGATCTTGACCTCTCGAATTCATCATAATCTTTTATTACATCATCACACTTCACACTTTACCCCTCAGATTCTCTTATTTGTTTTATACCTAAAACAGGCTCAAAGTTGGCAAGGGTGCACTCCTTCCAACAGTAGCACGCACACACAAGTTATGATGCAGGTTTTCTGCTGTCCTTAACTACATAGGTGGCCAGCCTACTGTCCAAGATTGCACAGAATGTGGTTTTTACCATTGAAACCATATAATAGAAAAAAGATAATTGTTCCTGCAAAATGATCAAAATACCGTATACCATAAAAACATACATACCTCAGATAAGCGTTGAAAATCTCAATTGAAAAGCATAGATGACGTAATAGTTTAGGTCAAAATCCAAGTTATTTTGAACTTGAGTTGGTTGCACATCAAAATCCAACGCATACGTTTTTTCTCGAACCATGGAACCAGTGACGTAAAGGCAAAAACTGCATTATCATGAAGCGGGTCTGCCAGGAGTCGATTCTCACTGGCAGCAGTAAAAATTGAAAATTGGACTGCCAGGAGTCGACCCTCACTGGCAGCAGTAATAACTGGAAATTGAACCGCCAGGAGTTGAACCTCCCTGACAACAGTGAAAACTGAAAACTAAACTGCCATGAGTCGATCCTCACTGGCAGCAGTCAAAAACCAAAACTGGACTGCCAGGAGTCGACCCTCCATGGCAGCAGTTGAAGACTGAAAACTGGACTGCCAGGATCCGAACCTCGCTGACAGCAGTTGAAAACTGGAAACTGGACTACCAGGAGTCGACCCTCACTGGCAGTAGTAAAAAGTGAAAACTGAACTGCCATGAGTCGACCCTCACTGGCAGCAGTAAAAACTGTAAACTTAACTGACAGGAGTTGACCCTCCTTGACAGCAGTAAAACTGAAAACTGGACTGCCAGGAGTCGTCCCTCGACTGGCAGCAGTAGAATCTAAAACTGCGCTGCCAGTAGTCGAGCCTCGACTGGCAGCAATGGAAACTGAAATCGAAAACTGGACTGCCAGGAGTCGACCCTCCACTGGCAATATTTGAAATTGAAAAACTAGACTGCCAGGAGTCGAGCCTCGACTGGCAGCAGTTGATTGTGTAAGCTGATTAGACAGTTTGATGAGTTAGCACTGCTGACATGGCAGCTACGGGAGCAACGAGGGGAACCCGAGTGGAAGTTGCGGTCGGAGACGAAGGAGGGAGCTCAAGCGGGTGCTACGCAATTATCAAATTTCTTCGAACTATAAGGACCTAGATGTTGTGGATGTTAAACCCTCACAATAGTATATCTGACTTTGGACTCGATCATGTCATTACATCGAACTTCTTCAAAAATGTTTCAAATACATCAAGTACTAATTCTTCCTTAGCGGTAAGATGTAGAGTTGTCGGAGAGTCAACATGCAAAAGCGAATATAATGTATGCAATTACATGCATAGCAATCGAGGAGGAGACTGCTCAACTTGATTGACAGCAGGGGAGACGTGATAGGAATGTCAGCAATTGCGTTCAACTATACTAACAACAATGTCGGACAAGACTGGATGATAAACTATTCTGACTGTAACCGGAGTCAAATTGCAGGGCCAAGAGTTGGACCTCGACTGGCAGCAATTGGATGTGAAACTGCGCTGTCAAGAGTCGAACCTCGACTGGCAGCGGTTGGAAAATAATCTGCGCTGCCAGGAGTCGGACCTCGACTGGCAGCAAATGGAAAATAAATTGTGCTGCCAGGAGTCGGACCTCGACTGGCAGCACTTGGAAAATAATCTGCGCTTTCGGACCTCGATTAGCTGCAGGTGAAACGGGACTGCCTGTCAGGAGTCGAACCTCGACTGACAGCAGTATGGATGCTCAAAACTCTCGCAAAAGTTCTTGAAAATCAAAATTTTTTATCCTTCATGGCGTAGAGGATCAAAAGGCGAATCTAACGAGCCAAAAATCACTCAAATAAAAGAAATCATCAAAAGAAGATTGAGTAGTGGCACGCGAGAGGAATGACAAGAATGATGACGTAGCAACGCTGACCGTGCACGAACCGATGACGTGGCATGCTGACATGACATAAGTTGCTGACGTGGCAAAGCTGACTGGGCAGACGTCGCTGACTGTGTAGGTGAGATGGCGCGGAGCGCCGACTTCGGCCGCCGGCTCTGTGTTTTTTTTTTTTTTTTTTTTGCAACCCTTGTTTGCGTTACTATTCACGAACCTTCAAAACTTCTACTTCTTTCAATCTGCAACACTTATATATGTTGCACACTTAGGGTTTTTTCTGTGACTTCTTCTGTCACACTTTCTGATGCCTCTATTGCTTGTACCGGGGCGTTTTCTTCTGTACCTTCCCATGCACAATTTTATCAATTTTGAATCTTACACAGCTGCAGACCGAACGTCTCATCAACTGTTTTCACGATCTCAAAAATTCGAACCCTTTGCGACACATCGCAATCGATCTTTTTCATACATGACAATTTCTGTCATATTTTCTTGGTTTTTCCTGCTATCCTCCATGGCTGTTTTCTGGATCTTTCCATACAACAGTATTTGGTGAACTTCGAACACGAAGTTGTTGCAGATCGAACGTCCTGGCAACAGTTTCAGCAACCCTGAAATCCCGATCTCTTGAAACGATACATCACAGATTCCCTTTTCAGACAATCTGATTGTTGTCTGCCAGGCGGATCGATCTATTCACGCCATGACGATTTCCAGCAGCTGCATCCTGATCTCGAACACGAACATGATTTTTTCTGCAAAACTTTTCTCTGTGGGAACACGATTCTTTTATCTGTGTATCCCCTTAGTCGGCGCCAATGATTGTACGGTAATAAATTCTCATACAAATCACGAATATTAGAGATGACGATGTAAAAACATGCATAAACACGAAAATAAAGAAGACACAGATTTTACGTGGTTCGACACTGTTGTGCCTACATCCACGAATGAATCCCCTTGGGGAGCGATTCTTTATTGATTTCAGAGTTACAAAGATTTTTAGGGTTTTGGAGAGGAGGGGACAGATTTCTAGGGTTGCCATGTTGTGGCTGATTTCTGTGTGGAGGAATTGAGATCCTTTTTTTGGTCTCTGTCCCCTCTATATATACAGTTACAAATAGGTATTCTGCCCTAATTCTGAGATAAACTTCTTCTGCAAGTTACTTGGACTGCAAGGCTTCTGGAAACTTCTGGAACCTTCCTCTAGCTCACCAAAAGTGGGTCTGGACCAGTCTGTACGGAATAGTTGACTTGACCGACGGTTGACTTTGACTTTGACCGACCATGGCCGCCCACCATGGCCGCCCACCATGAACGCCCATCGCGGTCGTCTTTTTGTTGACTTCCCTCCATTGACTGTCGACAATACGGGCTGCTGGATGCATGGCAGGTTGGACGCATGGCAGGCTGGTTAACTGGGCTGGCAGTTTGAGCTTACAGCTAGGTGGTCACCAAAAAGGGTAATTTGGTCCAAACAGTGGCAATTTTAGCCTTGGTACAAACACACATTCATATTTCAAAGCCTATTTGAAATATGAATGAGCACATGAATTTGAAATTTTTGAAGCCTATTTCCTCTCCAACCAACTGGAAGTGAACTTAGAAAGATGTGCCGTTTTTGGGACTGCAGACTTTTTGTTGGGACTGCAGTCCGAAACAAAATAGGGTCATCAAAACCCAAAACCAAAAACCCCTTATAAAATGGACAGTTTTACCTTTAAATTAAGTTTAGTGTTAGTGTTTGATTATCATTAGATTAGTGGTAATCATGATTATCATAATCTATATAGTTAAGTTAATAAAAAATTTAGAGAGAAATGCATTTTGTTTTAGAGTTGATTTGGAGAGAAGGAAGGAGAGAAAAAAAAAAAAAAAACTTTTTTCTTCAAAAATCTCTAAGTTTTGAATCACTCAACCAAAATGAGTGATTCAAACACCGATTTCGAGCTACCGGAGACTCCAATAGATTACAACAACAAAATCTACTGTCCAAACGAAGGTGAGGACTCTACATTGCATTATTTGTTGAGTGGAAAAGTGTGGTTAACTCAAGAAACCCAAGAATCACTCCAAGATCTCCAAAGAGACAAGTATCAACAAGATTATGAGGATGAACTAGCTTATAACACCCAGGTATACCTTTGCTTGTAATATTGTTGCATGTAATCATCTTTAGTACGTAGATTTTTGTGATTTTTGTGAGTTGGGCGGCTCTGTTTACGGTCTGGTTGGACCTTGGAATTGAGGCGTAAAACAAATTTACGCCTTAAGATTCTTCCCAATTGAGGCGTAAAAAGTGGAATTTGGGGAAACTGAGTCGTACACTCATTTTACGCCTAGGATAACAACCTGCCATTGAGACGTAAGTTGCGTGGAAATATTAAATGCACAATTTACGTCCCAGTTTCTGAGGCGTAAAACCGGAACTTACGCCTTGGTTTTTCTGTTTACGCCTCAATATTTTTTGACACATTTTTGATATACGCCTTGGTTATTATACCGTAAATATTTGTTTTTCGTCAAATACTCCAAGTGTAATTTACGCCTCAATTGGAGCATGGACAACCAGGGCGTAAATTAACTCTGCCAAAATTTTCTTAAAAACCCTAGGTTTACGCCTTGGTTACTAAGGCGTATGTTGTTTTACGCCTTGGTTTACCAAGGCGTATTCTTTGTTACGGTTTATTTACTGAGGCGTAAAGTATGTATGATTTCTAATCTTTGTTTGTTTGGTTTATAGGTGGTTCCTTACATTGAATCTATTGCTACCCCTGAGGAGTCTGATGAAGAAGAGCCTCCCATTGTACATATGGAGGATCAACCACCTCCTAATCAAGTGTTGCACGAAGACACTATATATCATTGGCAACCATATGTTTGTACCATGGTGGGTTTTTATGAGTTAACCAAAGTTGTGTATTCATTGATCATTTTTCCCCATTTGTTTCTCCTAACTTTGTGTTCCCCTCTATGTAGACATGGGTTGATAAAGAAGCCGCAAAGTCATGGGCGCAAGAACATGGCGAAAAGATCTTGTGTAGTGTTGTTCAAAATGGACAAGTTAGACCTTATTGTTTCCAAATGGTTTGCGAGTGTAGTGGAACGTACAAAAGTCATTGGAAGAAGGGTACCTCTTACAAAAGAAAGCATCCCAAGAGGCCTACGCCAACAAGCCGCACCTCAAAGACCGATTGTCCTTTCAAGCTTCAATTTTGGCTTGATCATGAGAAGAGGTATTTCTTGAAGAGTGTCATATGCGGTAGGCACAACCACGAACCGTCGGAGACTTTGTTTAGCCATGCTCGAGCCTCAAAGTTAAAACCGGCGGAATTGGAGATAGTCGAACGTTTGTGGGGACAAGGATTGAAGCCTTTGGATATCCTAAGGTACCTAAAGGAGGCAAACAAGAAGAATAATTCCGGATTGAGTACCATTTACAATGCTCTCTCAAAGTTTAAAGAGATAGACTCTTGCAATAGGGATGTCATGCAACAAGTGATGGTCTTGGCGGAGGAGAACAAATACACTATTTTCTTTGACCTCAAGGAGAAGACACCGGTTGAGTGGGTTCTTCTTGAGAAAGGGGTAGAACATCCTCAACGACTACTTCTTCTTCTTCGTCGTCTTCTTGAGCTGATTCTTCTTCTTCTGATTCGCCATTCTCCTCTTCAGATTGGTTGGGTTCTTGTTGAATCTCATTCTCTTGGATTGGAATTGATTCTTCTTCAACAATCTCATTTGTTCCATCATTTTGAGGTAATGTTGATTGTTGGGGAGTCTTTGTTTTACCTCTCTTTTCAACACCTAGATGCTTATCACCACGAGGTGGGGGACTGACAACTTCTGGAAGATCATTTCCTCTCTTCTTCTTCTGTTTAGCTTGTTCCCTAAACACATACACAAACAACACAGATAAACAACCAACCAATGAGCAAAACTAAATGAGAGACAGTATGTTTTATGCCTCAACTATACATTTTATGCCCTGGTTGAACTTTTTACGCACCGTACTACCAAGGCGTAAAGTTTGGTTTGCCAAAAAAAAAATGTTACATAAGAAATTTACGCCTTGGTTATGGGATTGAAACCAAGGCGTAAATTTAACTTAACCAAAAAAATTGGATACTCAAAATTTACGCACTACTATATTAAGGCGTAAAACTACCTTGGCAAAAAAATTGAAATTCAAAACATTTTACGCTTCAATTTCAATTTTTACGCCTTATATCCATTTTTACGGTTTGGTTGGTGTATTTACGGTGCAATTTTTTGTGCGCACATTTCACTTATTTTACGCCTTGGTTTCCAAGGCGTAAAAATTCTAGGGCAAAACTAGGTTTTTTTTTACGGTATGGTACCAAGGCGTAATTTTATTTACGCCTAGGACGATGATGAATAGCTTGGCGTAAAATGGTTTTACGCCTCGGTTTGCTATGAAAACCAAACCGTAAAAATTAACTGTACCGAAGAAAACTAACCTAAATCGATGATTCTAACCTAAAAAAACAATGAAAACATGATTGAAAACATGGGTTTTGTTCAGAATTAGTACCTCAGACGCATATTGGGGTCTTGTGAATGATTAGAAGCCAAATCAGTAGACGCCTCAATCTCGGCTGCGTTTTCTCTCTCAATTTCAATTTCCGCTGCTGTGGATTCTTGATTTGAGGCGGCTCTTGCTATTCCTGGATCAATTATAGTGTCTCTCAGGGTCGATTTTGTTTTCGCCATCTTTGAATTTTAATCGAGACGATGAATTTTTCGTATCGGCGATGAATCGAGACGAGGAAGGTAGAAGGAAAGGGAAAAATGAAGAAGGAGAGGCAAAGGGAGAAGGAGAGAGTAAATGAGAAGAGGATAATGAAAATCAGTATTTGTTTTTGTTTTAGGATTAGGGTTATAAAACTAGGGTAATTAGTTAAGATTTAGGTGTATTTTAATCTAATCCTTAGTCTGTAAGGGTAACTTAGACTTTTCTTACCTATTTAGACATCCCTTATAACTACATTTGGATAGTTTTAGTGTTTTGAAGTCAACAAAAAGTCTGCAGTCCCAAAAACAGCACATTTAGAAAGACCTCAGGTCCTCAGTATATGTGTTTTAAAAGCCCACTAAGCTCATAACAGGGCAGAGTGTATTCAAGCAAACACCAAGGTCAGTATACAATTTAGCATGTGAAAAAAAGTAATTATTTCATTCATCCATGTACAGTTACATCCAATATCAGTAGTGTATAATCATGATTCAAGAGATACTGCAATCGATCAGAGACTATGTGAAATGACCACCCATGTATGACTAATTCTTTCCAATTACATGGCTTCCTGCATTTGAGAGGCATCTAATGCTTGTTTACCTATATGTGTACCTGCGATGTATCCACCAGACCAAGCATTTTGAAAGTTGAACCCTCCTGTTACTCCGTCGATATTTAGTACCTTCATAAGAAATTTCAAACTTAAATGTTATCTCGATTTAGAATGCTAACATAAATTATTGTATAAGGACACAGTCTAAAACCTAGCTATGTTCGCAACCATTATAATATCAGAAGTCATATTTCTGGAAGCTTAATTCAAACACCAGTAGGCAGCAAAGGATTAAGTTTTTACATGTATATACTGTAATTAATTTTTCTAATTAATTTTCAGATTATTGGTTGTTTTCTGCGCTATATTTAGCAACCATTTCCCAATACAACCTACCACCTTTGTACAATGGATCCACTTTGCACTTGCCAAAAACAACGAAGTGTAGGTTGATAATGATAATAATAAGTTAATAACCAAGATGTAATGATATTTTGGAATGCTATACATATAGATAGGCAGTACCTCTCCCGCAAAGAATAGATGGGGTTGTATCTTGCTTTCCATGGTGTTCAGTGAAATCTACACAAAAGTAGAGAGGGATCGAATTGAGCATGGTGGTAAAAAAGAGTGACATAATGGAACAGAGAATGAGAGAGAGAGAGAACCTCAGACAATGGGACACCACCAGCAGTGACGAATTCATCTTTGAATTGACCCTTCATTATGAAACAAAAATCAATTCATATATTGACCGACAATATGCAGGTAAGAAAAGAAAAGGTTAAGATCTATGACTCAAGAGCACACCTTTCCTTTCACTCCAAATGGACACTGCTTAAGTAGAGAAGCAACAGACATTATAGCATTATTTGAAACAGATGCCCACAAGGTGTCTCCATCTAAATTCTTCACAAGAATCAGATAACGAATTAGTTTATGAAAAAATAGAAAAACAATGGACTCATACACGATATTCTGGAATGAGTTGTCGGGCATTTAATTACCTCGCGGTCCAATACATATTTCCAAAATCGTTTCACAATGCCAAATTCTGAAGGGCTTGAATTTAGAAACTTCTGCTTCTGCGAAAATGCTGTACGAGTTAGTTAACCAAGGTATAATAGGTTTTAAAGGTAATTGATACCCTAAAATGCAAGATATGCTCAGGAAGGAAATCAAATGGCATAATAGAATACACACTGAAACCTGTATTTCTTATGCCTTTCCTAATCAATTCTCTTAAACTTCTTAAGGATGTGACAATATCCTGTATTAAAGCTTACAACGACAAGACATGCTTCCAGTTAAACTCATTGATAGAACAGCAACGCCAAGATGAATAATAGCTTATGCATAAGAAACGAAAATAAAGGTGAACCACAAGAAAGTAAAAGCTTCAGAACAATATTTAAGTTTTGAACCCAACCGCAAAGTGATCCTTGTGTTTAATAAGGATAGACTTGGCATCTTCAATGTGAGTATCTGGTATAAAATCAACAAAAAGAGTTCCTGCATTTACATGCAAAAACTATCACTGAAAGAACTGGCAACCAAAAATGAGAAGACCGAAAGATAAAGAAGAAACCATCTTTCCTTGATAATCTGAACCGAACAGTTCACGAGCTCCCCATGCAGATAAACGAAGAATCGCTGGTCCACTAAGTCCCCAGTGGGTAACCAACATTGGTCCAACCTGAGTAAGTTCTGGTATATTTCTCCGGAGATTTTCCAGCTTCAACTTTACTTTCACTTTCGGAAATGTGATCTGCAAACAGAGGAAGAACGAGAAGATGAAGAATCTTCTTGACATAGTTCCCTCACATAGAATTAACATCTTTGTGAAATTGCAAATTCAAGTCAGTCACAAAAGAACATTACCCCTGATAACTCTGCCAACTGTTTGTCCTCAATCTTGAAGGTGAATAAGCTTGGTACAGGATCTACTATGGAATGACCAAGCTGAGTAGCAAGATTGTAACCCTGAAACAAAATGAAAATCCACCTGAGAAAAATAATCTGGCATCTATTTGAATATAAACAAAAATGAACTCTAGAGAATTAACAAAAAGCTTTTTTGAACCTGTAGGCTACTTCCACTTGCTATCATTAAATAGTCAGCTTCAACATATTCAACAAAATCAATCGTCCGCTTCTGAATCTTGATTTGAAACTTCCTACTTGTGTTTGTGGTAGATGCGTTTGTTACAACTTTTCCTGTCTGCAGTAAAACTAATCAAAAAATACAATTTCAGTATAAAACCTAAATTTCCTCAACAGTAAACAATGGAAACATAACACATGCACCAATTTAAAAACAGAATACTAATAATGACGCTATATGAATTTTGTCTTATAAGGTTGATTAGGTGTTTCATCGTACCACCAGTTCTCTTTGCTTCGAGCATGAGACAATCAATAATCGACGATGAAGTATTGCTGACAGGAAATACTCTTCCGTCATCTTCGGTCTGATGATGATGGCAAATATACTCCGTAAGCTTATGTTACACTTCTAAAAAGAGGAAGAACTGAAATGAGACTAGGGGTCCTTATAATAACCTTAAGCTGCACCCCGTGATCAGAAAACCAAGACATAGTATCTGTTGGCCCATGAAGATTAAAGAAAGACCCACGCAATTCTCGACTACCTCTTGGGTAATTATTTGCCAAAACCTACATAAATGGTGTGGCATGCAAATCAGATTAACTGAAACGAACAGTAAGATATATTAGGATTCTTCGCTTTGGGTAGCATTGTATATAACACTATATGATATAATACATGAATATCTACAATTATCAAAAGTATCCCACCCTTTTATCAGGACAGTGCCCATTTGTGACATTGCATCGCCCTCCACCGGAAATCTTCACCTACAAACAAAACAAGAAACCCAATTTTCATATAACTAGAGATGAAATGCAAAGGGTATGCAAAATTGGTTAGTGGGTTTTCAATTATACATTCACTATTTCTTTTTGAGTTTTTTTGAAAAGATTGACTGCACATTCTATCAACAAATAAACTTGCGTCGAAAGTAGTAGTGTTTTAACTAACCTTGGATAAAGGTTTGGCTTTCTCAATAACCAAAACACCCAAATGAGGAGCAATAGTTTTAGCTCTAATAGCTCCATATATTCCAGCTGCTCCACCTCCAACGACCACTAACAACTCTTGTCCATCTGTCTACAAAAAATACCACCACTACCATTACCAATCAATAAAACCTATTCAACAAACAACAGTCAGAAAACCTGATTAAGAACGGTTAAAATTAGTAAGTTACCTGGTTCTTTGGTGCGGAGATAGTTGAGGAAGAAGTAATAAATTTTCTTCGGCAACCTTTGTGGCACAGATTGCGAAATGGGAAACAACCCAGAGTATTATTATAGCTTCTTACTGTTAACATCATTTTGTCATTTCTACAAACAGTTATTGGGCATAACTCAAGTGTGCATACAATAGGGAATTCAGTGGTGTTAGTGTAGCACTGTACTTTGACAAAGCCTTCGTTAGAGACTCAGCGTATTTAAGGTTAACAAAGCTCTCTACTGGATCCAGTTTTAGTGCAAGCAAACAAGGTTACGGAGCTTCTCTTAAACTTAGACAAGGGGTTTGCGCAACCCTAGCCATAGAATGTCCCTTATCAAATTTAATTTTGCATTGTTCCCACAATAGCCTTTGCGATTTAAGCAGTAGAGGAAGGAAGAAGCAGATCGAGAGGGTCTGAAGTCTGAACTCTGAGGGAGGACTTGTTTTACTCGTAACGGGGATGAAGTTGTAATTTTCTATGGATTTTTTAAATGTGATCCGACCCGCCTGGAAATCCCGAAACACCGGACTGCCACTCGTGTGGGTCCAGAAAAGTTCTAAAACACATTTCAAGATATACAATTTTATATTCAAACTCAAATAAGTTTTGATAATGAATAGTAAGACATTGAAATTACAATACTATAAAAATAAATTACATAATCGAAAGTACACAGTTAAAAACAAAACTAACAGTTCGATTCAGTTCAAAATATGACACGCCCAAATCCCCATGATTTATACAATTACTTTTATCAGCTAATTTGGCTTCATCTCTGTGGAAGGAAGGAAAGAAAGGGGTGAGCAAACCACGGCTCAGTAGGAAGTTTCCAAAAATATTAAGTGCACCGAAATAAATATTAAGTTTCCAAAACCATATACGCAAATCGGATTTATTTTGTAAAAGTACTTGCACCATTTTCAAACCATGCAACAAATGTATATATTTCGGAACTATTAAGTTAAACATTTCTCAATAATTACTTACTCCATTTTATACTCAAAATCAACCTTCCACAATCATCAACCATTCAACCTTTATTTCTAGGTCTTAATCTACTTGTTAGGGTTATTCCAGATACCAACCAATGTTCCCCAAACAGTCTTCCCAGGGTAGCCACCATTGGTGGGATGCCATAAATGGCATGACGATTCCACAACAAATATTCTTTCCTTTACTTTTCTTTTCTTTTTCTTTTTCTTTTCTTTT
Organism: Papaver nudicaule; assembly: GCA_023529015.1. Taxonomy (NCBI): domain Eukaryota; kingdom Viridiplantae; phylum Streptophyta; class Magnoliopsida; order Ranunculales; family Papaveraceae; genus Papaver; species Papaver nudicaule. Next base: position 14,857 of record JAJJMA010022860.1, read on the forward strand.
CTTAACAAAAACTTAATAATAATATTACCGCTCATAAATATATTTAAACTTTTCCCTCGGCGAAGGCTACTGATGTGCCTCTTGTTGATAAAGCTATCGAGGAGGTTGTCGCTGTCAAACCGAATGTTGTTGAGCCAAATGTGCCAGCCTCTGCCTCGGTGATGATTGCTTCTTCTGCTGCGACCACTGCCTCAGCCATGGTTGCCTCTGTTGATGCAGCTCCTGCCTCAGCTGAACCTTCTGTCTTATCTTCGAAGAAGATTATTCTTGTGGTTGATCTCCTTCTTCCTCGAATGGATGGCTCGTCTGTCAGTATGGATTCTTCGAAGGAATTAGTTATCAGTTATCCTCGTAGTTCAAAATTTCCACCAGCTCCTAGTTTTGCTAGCAGACACTCTCAACCATACACTGCGAAGAGGTTTAAGGAGGTTCTTTTTGAGAACCATAATCCGAGCGACACCAAAGAAGTCTCCTCTCGCTTTGATGCTCATGCCTCTGATCCCCTGGGCTGCCCTTTGGATCATGAGTTTTGCGAGAAATTTGGCGATGTTCTTGGAGGTGACCGTCTCAGGATGAAGTATGATATTCTCCATCCGCCTTTTTCGTATGAAGAGAATCTCGCTATGCTTCAGATGGTTCGTTATATATATATATTTTAGTATGAATAGACATATTTTCTGAGTGCCTGGCTTAGTTCTTGGTGTCTTTTCGTATTTGTCACATGGTAGTTATCATGAGTCCGGTCTTCTGGCCTATGCCTTTGATCAATATGGCGAGGCTGAGTATTATGAGAGGAAATTTCTCCAGATGCAACAGGAGCTTGCCGAAGAAAAGACTCGCAGTGCTCGCGAGAGGAAGAATTTGATAGGTATGCATTTTGCTATCCTGTATTTGCATTTTACTTTGTAATTTTATGCTGAGAAAAAATTTACTGCTGTCCAAAAAGCCGAGTTAGAAGGAGGGAAGAAGAAACTCCACGAGGCTAAGTTATCGAGGTGAAATTGATAAGCTTATAAAAGAGGTCATCGAGGTAGTTGCAAGCCCTCGCATAGTGCTTCTGTCGACGAAGGTCATCGAGGTGAAATTGATAAGCTTATAAAAGAGAGGAATCAAGCCTGGGATGACCGAGATTACTATAAGAGGAAAAGGCGTGAAGCTGAGGACCTTCTTGCTGAGGAGAAAAGGAAAAGAGTTAAGGCCGAACGCCTTCTTGAAGAGGAAAAAAATAAGAATGGGATTATTGCCCGAGAGAACTACTTTTTTCAGCTGGACGTAGGACGCCTATCTCGAGAGCGAGATGCTGCTCTTAAGGAGAAGCCAGTCACCGCCTCTGGCAGAATGGTGATAGAGAATTTGGAGCGGGATATTAGGAGTTTGAAGGTTCAGACGTCTGCGCTGAAGAATGTCAATAATGATCTAACTGTGGAGAACACTGCTTTAAAGAAGGGATGTAATGACATAAGCATGGAGCTTGCCAAGGCGAAAACTTCGAAGGATCATCTTTCCCGAATGATCGATGAATATCGTTTAGAACTTGCTAAGTTTGGGGCAGCTTCTTCTGAAGATATTAGGAAAGGGGCTACCCAACCTCGCTTTACCAACCAACATGAGGTTGATGAGTACATGATTGTTAAAGAAAGTAGGGTGCTAACCCTGATCAAGTTGTTGTGATGTTGTTTGTTGCGTTTTTCAGTTATCTCAACTTTTCCTTGTTTTGGTTATTTGACAGGCATCGAAGCTAACCTGCAGAAGAAAGTTGCAGACGCTGAATCCGCGAGGGACGAAGCTGTTAATCAGTTGGTGCTTGAAGCCGACCAAAAGTTGGAGTTTGAAAGGAGAGCAAAACAATTGTCGAAGGAGTTGTCCGAAGAACAGCGACGCCGAACTGCCGATGTGAACAGGCTTTCCCAATAGCTGGAGCTCGAACGTAAGCGTCGTTCAAAGGATGTGCAGAGGAGTGTTGAGGAAATGACTGTCGAACGAGATTTCGCCTTAAGTGCCAGCAGGACCTTAGGAATATAGTTACTGGCTTTGCCCTCATCAATCATCAGTTAAGACATGGGCGGGCTCTCGAAGAACTGCTTACTCGTTCTGCTTTGACTACCTCCCTAGCTACTAGCATGGCCTGTCGAATGCATGGTCGGTCGCTCTTTAGAGCCATCGATATTGAGCCTCCTACCTATGGGGCTGTTGGTGCAAGGGATGCTGACGCCATACTTCCAGGTGACGAATACTTGCTTCCTCAAGAGGTATTTGTAAGGTTAGCTAGGGATGAAGCGCGAAAGAGAGGGCTGCTTGGGAAAATTCCTGAAGACAAAGGTCCTATTGATGACGAAGGCGATAGTGATGATGAAGGCGATGGTGGTGATGATTCCGATGATGGCCACTCAGGCGGCTCCGAAGGTCATCCCAAGGGGGACTCCGATGGTGACTCGAGGGATGATCCAAAAGACGATCCCCATGATGGCCCGAAGGATGATCCGAAGAACAGACCCAAGAATGATCGAAAGGGTGATTCGAAGGATGATGTTTCAATTGAGACTGGCAGCCCTGCTGATGATGTCGCATAGGATCTTGGTGATCTCCGAACGCCGAGCACTGGTGGTGATGCGGGTGTTAGCTTCGATAAAGGGAACATCTATTTGTTTCAAGAGTCTTCTGCCGCGTATAGTGAAGAGAACGAAAGTGAGTCTGAGCCTATGAGGGAAATCACTCATTCAAGACAAGATCACGCTGGCTTTCGCACTTATGAAGAGGATTTGGAGGCTGAGAAAGAGCTTTGGGATGACATGAGAGTCTTTGGAGATCCCTCCCCTCGTCACGTTGCTTTATCTAGTGAAGTTTCTCCCGTGGTGTAGCTGCAAGTCTTTTGTTTTTCCTTTTGGCATTTCCCATATTTTTGCGCTTGTATGCTGTGTTGACTATGTTTATAAAGAAACCCTTTTCCTTGATTGTAGTTTTTTCCCTATTAATTTGCATATATGTGCTGAGAATTTCGTAATCAAGTACGAAGTTGCTGTTGCAATACTCTAAGCTCCTAAGGGTACTCGGGGTGCAACTCCTGGGCTTACTTCGATGTGGGAGATAGTAAACCAAGCTAGTGGGGGCGTATGGATCACCCTTCCCAAAGGCTTTTAGTTACTTGCCTGTTTTAAAGCAAACATAGGCTATCGAGGTCATAGGTACCCGTTTTGCCTCAGTACATTGGGTGGAATATCGAGGATACCAAGCATCCTTCAAGAGAAGGTGGTATTCTGATGATCCATTTATCCCAAGTTCAGTAGGGAACTTATGGTGGGTATCTGCTATGATTGCTACTCGATAAGAAAGTAACACAATGGGGGAGTACCGGTCTTTGCTGGAGCTTAGACATGGTACTATTCTCCTATCGCGGCCTAGAATTCGACCCCTCTGTTTCTTGATAGCCCCTCCTCGAGGCTATGTTTTATGTTTTGGAGGAGGTCCCTCGGCTGCGTGATTCGCCTGCTATTCCCGTGAAAACAAGCGAATCAGCTGCCTCGGGGTTCCATCCACCTTTAGAGGTAGATGTTAATCCCATTTATCATCCCCTCGACGCCTCAGAAAGAGATGTCCTGATGGTCGTGTGGTAGTGGGTTCAAATGCTTCGTTAGCTTAAGTAGCTTAGATGCAAAGTACCCACCGCTAACGGGGTGTCTTTTGGGTAGAGGACTGTGTCATATAGCTCGTAGGGCCCTTACGGCATATATGAGCATCAGCTATGTGCCTGATGTTCGAGGTCTTTTTGTGTTTTTTAGGCGTCTGGGCCTTTGGCGTTAAGGCCTTTTTAATTTATTTGCGTCGAGGCACTGGGGGAGATATGGCGTCATGGCCTGTTTGCTTTATATGGCGTAAGAGCCTTTGGAGGTTTGCCTATTCAGGTAGGACTTTCGCCTAATCAAGTAGGATCTAGAGTTTGGATCGAGGTATAGTGCCTCGAAGGGTACAATATGTATTTTCTTAACAACATGCCAAGCTGCTTCTTTTATTTGCTCATTCTAAAACTGACATATCTTATTTGGTGCTTACATACGTGGTTCTAATTGAAGTGTTTCAGATGCTTCCCCTCAACTGGGGTGCTTAGCTTCTGTCCTTCGAGATTGACTAGGCTGTACGTGTTGTTCCCGAGCGCTTTTTCGATGCGTAGGGCCCAACCCAAAATTGCTCCTCCGAAGTATCTTTCCTGGTGTTAGTTGGACAAGCCTTGCTGTCAGATGTGCTTGGCGTTAGTGCCTTATTGTTTGATACGAGGAATTGCTCTCTGTGCTTGGTATGATGTCCTTTTCCTTTGCTGATAGGTCGAGTACCTTGCTTGTGGATGACTGAGCTGCTCATGGTAGTGTCGGCCATTCCAGCCTCAACGTCAGCTATGAACTTTTCTATTCAGGACTCTGTTATCTTTTGGTATTTGACTTTGTTTGGGGAATCCTTTCTCGAGTGTTCCCTTGTCTGCACATCGATTTCGTTGCATAGACGGGCTTCAGTAGGGTCACCGAGGATTTCTGCGATTCCAAGTGGCGTTGGGGATCGAATTCTTCTGTGCAAGGTAGAAGGCACTCCGAGGATGCTGTGAAGCCAAAGTCTTCCCACAATTGCATTGTAAGGAGAGTCTATGTCAACTACACAGAATGATGTAGGTTGCTCCCATTTTCCCACATGAATTAGTAGCGACAATTCTCCCCTGGGCATCGAGGGTTTTCCGTTGAAGCCATAGATATTATACGAAGAAGGCACCAAGGTTCTTTCCTTTCCAAACATCTTGTCGTATGTCCTTCCGAAGAGTATGTCCACAGAACTCCCTGGGTCCACGAGTATTCTAGACATCGTCGTCTTCTCGATGTGAAGAGTGATAACTAATGGATCATTGTGCGTTCTTCCTTCATTGGGGATATCTGCTGCTGAAAAGGAAACTGGGCGCCTCTGCCATTCTTCCAGTTGCCCTTTCATTGCCACACTTAGGATTTCCTTTCCTTCAAAGTCTCTTTTGTGAATTCTATCCACAGGGATTCCTTCGAAGCTTCGCCCACAAATGTTTGCGTGAACTATGGAGTTGCAGTCTTCGAATCTTGGAATGCTTCGGTCAATAGTGATTACGTATGCTTCGTGCTTCTTCTCCTCTGGTTGCGGTTGACTTGGAGTTGGCTTTGGTAGTTCAAGGAAATGCTTAAATTTTCCTTTTGAGATGAAAAAGTAGATTTGATCTTGCGCAGTGACGCAGTCCTCTGTTGTATGCCCATAGAATTGATGAAATTGACAGTAATCCCTAGAGTTTCGAGTGTGCTTTGGCTGGTTTCCTCTGCTCCTTGGGTATCTCATCTTGCCTGCCAGTTCGGATTGCTCGATGCTTCGGAGAGCGTCCTCGATGGTTACACACAGTTTGGCAGCTTTCTATCTTGAAATGCAGGGAAACCTGACCTTTGTACGCCGAACTTTTTGCCTTTCTCCTGTCCTTTTTGAGCACCGCTGTTTTCACATTCCCTTCGAGAGTCATTACCTCTACTGTCATTGTACTTCCTATTATCATGATACCTTCCATCACCAAATTTTCCCTCGCTTCCATATCTCCCTGCATCGTTCTGCCTCTCTCGCTTTGAAAAGTTCCCTGTCTGGTGGTTCGTGGCTTGATCTCGCTCTTCGAGTGACAAATTGTTTATGGAGTGCACCTGTTTTGTTATGGCTTCTCTTCCTAGGGTCGATTGCTCCCTGATTTCGTCCAGTGTGATTCTCTCCTTTTGGTACTTTCGGAGGTCTTGTAGTGTCTCCACGTTCTTGGAGAAGAGTCTGTCGTACAATGGATGGTTCTTGTCTAGTGCATTTAGATATGCCCTCACCTTGTCTTTTTCCGAAGCTCCATTTCCTACTTCGACGCGCTGAGCAGTCCATCTGTCTGTCAAGCTTTTAATGGATTCTTCAGGTCTTACTCTTATGCTGAACAATTTCTCTACTCCTGGCTTCGATGAGTTGTTGTACAAGAAACGAAGTATGAATACTTTGGATAATTCTTCGAAAGACGAGATCGAACTGGCTGTTAGGTTGTCATACCAAGCCAAGGCTTCCCCTTTCAAACTGGAAGGAAAGTATTTGCAAAGCACCTCATCTTTATCAGCATAAGCCAGGAATACTCGAAGATACATTTTGATGTGTAGAGTTGGGTCTCCTGTCCCATCGAAGATTGAAGCAAAGATTGGCATGGTTCATTTTACCGGGATGGCTTTAGCGAGGATCTCGGGGCTTAGTGGCGAACGGTTGACGTCGTTGATTGCTTGGGTAAGCTTCATTTTGTCAGTAGGTTGCATCCTATTATCGAAGAGCTCTGCTCGAAGCGCTTTGATTTGGTCCATCATCACTTGTTGTAGAGCTTGCGTCTCGGCGTTCTTCCTTTCCTGCTCATTTTCTTATATTAAATGTATGTTGTTCCCTTTCGGATGTATACCGGGCTCGATTTTTCTGCTCGAGACCACTATCTTAGGGTCCTTGGGGTCGTTTCCCTTGAATTTGGTGTGACTTCCCGATACCGAGGGCCCCCTTGATCGTGATACGGTGTGTGGGCGTGAGTGCCCCTCACTGCTCCCTTTGTACTTTGATGCCGACTTTTCCGCAGCTTTCTTGTTTGCCTCGGCTAATTGCTTTTTTAGCTTTCTTATTTTCTTGTTCTTCTGAATCAACTTTTGGAATTGTGCAGCCCTTGTGATGTTTTCTTCGGTGGGCTGGGGTGCTGGGACTGTTTCATTCGGGATGTCGTTTTCGCCATCGTCATCGTTATTTTCTCCATCCTCCTCTTGAATTTGTTGAG